>CABFOW010000113.1:70941-83345 GCA_902141385.1 Timema californicum
ATTGATACACAACGGATTAATTCCCAGATAAAAGATGATGTGATGACTTTAGGTTGTCTTAAGCTCCGTGATCGAGCGCCTATCATCACTGTACGGAAAATATACCGTCTAATCAGCTGTCTATAGCCCCGTGTTCGAGCACTAATTAAATCGGTATTAATATTATTAAAGAAAGAGAAATGTTGTTGGCTGTTATTTCACACACGGTTTATTTTAATTACACCAGTAAATTATTTGCACATATTTCAGTTAAATGTTTGTTATCACTGCACACTTGTGATATTGAAGTGACTTATATTATAATGTGTTGGACTGTGAGCAAGTTCCCGGAGATCGTCCTCCCCATTGTCGTCGTCGTCAAAATGATATTGCTATTCTGTATACTGTCTATACTGTACTGCTGATACTGTGTATACTGTTCTGTGCTGAATATACTGAATATACTGTGAATAAACATACGCACTATGGTCTATATATGCCATACACCTTGCATTTTCTCCCTTGGTCAACAAAGTAAAAACTAACCAATGGACAGAGTCCTGGCGACACATTTTGGGAGAGCTAGTTTCTTATTGGTATAAAGAAATGGCGTGAACTTTTTCCTTTAACAGGAAGCAACGCAGTTGATATTTTAACAAGAAAGAAGGTATAAAAAATATATTTTAGGGTGAAGTCCTTTTCACATCATTCTAAGAAACGCGTGTTTGTTCATGGATGAATCTTAAAAGGATACTCTACCTATATTACTTTAAAGAAAAATTACCTTCATCCATGACTTTTTACATAATTTAGATTAGTCCAAATCAATACATTACAATGTGAAGAAATGTCAAAGTCCGAATCTAAAATGAAGTTTTTATTCTTATCAAATGAAACTAATTTTATTTTTTAAATTATCAATTAAGTGAATTCTGGTAAAGAAAAAAAAAGAATCACACTAAATTATTTAATGCGGACATATATTATGTTATTTATGCTTATGTTACGTTATGTGTAATTTAATCACTATTACTGTTTATTTGATGTTATAAAAAGATTATAATTATGTTGATATATCATATATGCTGATACTTAGAGAGATATTTCAAATATTGTAACTATATATCGAAGTTTTCTTCTTCATTCATGACGTGAATATTGTTGGTGTCAAAGATATAGAAATTTGACCTTTTACTTTGACATTTCGAAAATTCACACACTCCTAATAATAATCATTATCATTAAAGTATAATTATTTAAAACTGTCAGCATATTTTTAACACTCCTCTATTTATTCACAGCCATATCCCGTTGGTACGTTTCAGAGAGGTTTTTTTTTGTGTGCCTCGTCGACCATTTTCGATAGAGACGGAAAAATCATCGGTTCCTCCAAAAATTCCTCTTTCATCCTTCTTCTCTTCACATTGTGTCACCCCGTGTCTACGTCATGAATATTCCCCATCATTTCTTCAGTATCCTTCACTTCAAACCTCTCTCCCACCCTCCCCTGATTTTCTTTCCCTCGCACATATTTTATACACAACGAAAATAAGGGAAAAAAAAAAGATTCGTAAGCGAGTGTTTTCCAATTCGTGGGTGATATTTTATGCCTCGAATGTTGCTACGCGTTGAATGTGTTTATAAGTTGAGGACTCGAGGGAGGAGCGCACACACACACGCGCGCACACACACATATTTTTTTTTTTCTGCAGCTTTACAATGTTCAGTTTACTGGGTTCTTCTATAAAATTATTGGTATGATACAAACCAGAACACCTGCTCTCCACAAAACTGTCGAACGACGGAGTGAAACCCAAGAACCTTAACTTGCTTTCTGTTGAAAGAAGAACCATAAAAATGTGGATGTATTACAAACATTTTCAAATGTTCGTAGTATTTCAAGAAGTAAGCTCTGAGCATATCTAGAAACAACGAATAAACCAAACAATATTAGAAACACAATATCTAGTTTGCATAAATATATGGAAAATATGAATACAACAGGGTGTGTGTAAGGGAGGGGGTGGGGTGGGTTAAACCTGTCTCCGACAGTCGCAATTTCAAATTTCGCGCAAAGTCCGTTTCTTGTTAGTTTTTATAAATTTTTTGATTTTTAGAAACAGCAGGTAGATTTGTGTCCTCTGCAAGGTTATAAAGAGTTATTATTCTCAAGTTTCAGATTTTACTCGTAGTTTGGAAACATGCTTCGTTGGCTGCATGGTCTAAGGCGGTACTCTTGTGTAAGACTGGACTGCCGATGACAGGGAGATTGGGATTAAAATTCCGGTCGGGCTCACTGAGGTTGGATTTTCCAAAATTGTTTTTTTACCCTCCCTACACGGAAATGTGGGTACACTTTTATTAGATTCAATCTTCTTCGTCCGTAACTATGTATCGTAATTAGTATATATGCGTATAACCTAAACAGGTAGTGAGGCGTGGTGATTATATATATAAGCTCTATTGTGATTGCGGTATCCTGAATTAACTACCCTCTTCCACAATTTAATTACACAGAAAGCTAAGGAAACATTTCACACGTGCGGCTATCTACCACGACAGTTGTAGCTTTGCTCTCTTGCTCCTCTAGCTTCTCACCAGAATTTTTGTAAATTTTGGGAAAATCTACAACGCAATACTTTTCTTTAGAGACGTACAAGACTTTTTTTTTATACAAGAAAACCTGTCTTGAGAGCGTTCCTATATTCATAGACTACAGTAGCGTAAATTACGTAGGCCTATAGATTGCGACATCGCTATATAAAATTTAACTTTGATCTCTAGAATAAATGATTTTTTTAAAAAGAAATTACAATAATTTTGGTAGACGTTGAAAAATTACTATTAAAATAAATAAAGTCTGAAATTCAAACGTCCCGGTTGAATATTTTTCAAATTTGAAAATTTTGGGCATATTCTTGGTGTATAGGTTGGCTGTTATTCCAGAAATAACTATCGAAAGGAATCACAACACGTTTTAAATGTAATGGAAAGTGATTTAAGAAAAATACATAAAATTTTCCAGAATTATCGCATTTTTCACCCAGAGTTTTTTTATATTATAGTTTGTGTATATTTATGCACTATAATTTGTTCATGAGTATGATATGTAACCTAATTTCCTCATATTGGTTCCGTTTTATGTGTTTCATTTAAACATAAATAAATACATTCACCATGTGCAAGAAGTGTACAAATTAAAGTTATCGGCTTCAAAGATGAATAAACACACTTGAACCGTATTACTTTGAAATGTCTCAAGAAAGGATTACGAAGGGGGAGTAGGGGAAGGGGGAACGGGATTCCTTTATTTTCTATTGATTTTGACAATGGCTTTATTTGTAAAGCTTTCCTTTTGTCAAGTTGTTGGTAAAATGTTAAATCTATTTCGTTGGCGCACTTTACGTGAGTGTACTTCTGATTTGCTTTCAGTCTAAGATTTTTGTTTTATTTTCCACTGCAAGGGTAGAGGCGAGTTGTTTCTTTGTAAATAAACGAGTTAAGTTACTGCTTGATATTCTATATACTATGATTTTTACTCTCATTACAATCGGTATTGAAGAATGTTTTGTGTCAGATCAGAACAGGAATAAAGAGCTTAGAGAAAATATACCTGGATTTTCATGGAGAAGATATTATGGAAACATCCACTTCGGTGACCGCATGACCTAACGTGCTTCTCTCGCAGTTGACTGGACTGACGATGACGGGGTCATCGAGATTTTAATCTCGATTGGGTTTATCGAGTTTTTTCCATGGAGGTACACTTCGTCTCAATATAACCTTCATAATCCCTAAATATTAGCGTAATTAGCACATAGGCGTACAATCCGAATGGATAGTAAGATGCGTTGCTAAAAAATCAAAGCTATGGAAACCATTTAGAGTAAAACCATCACTTGGAAGTTTAGTATATATTAATATTAACCTTTTCAGACTTTATGAATCATACTTTGAAAGAGGTAGTGAGCTTCGCTTTCTCTCACATTCTCAAACCAGGATAACAATACCTATTGTAGATTTTTTTTAGGATTTACGATCCCGACATAAAAACTAAAAGTTGAGAAAATGACTTTCTTATAAGATTTCCACGACCCCAAGGCGCAGTTTTCTTTTAAGGCAGTGAAAGTGACCTTGGTCGATTTCTTTAACAAGGGAAATCAACAATATGGGGAGGCGATGGTGTCAGGAGACCTCGTGACTTCTATCGGAGCAACAATCGCTGTCAAGGCATAAACCGAAATGAACGTGTGAGAATCAAACTGTACAGAGGTGACATATACATTAATAACGCTGATATTCATTTTTATGTGTTCCTCGTAAATTAATAAGTAATAATGTTACAGCATAATGGCGTTAGTATGATCGTAGCCACCAGATGCCCAAACGAAGTAAAATATCGCCTTTGGCATTTGAATCAAGTATGATCAGGTCGTATACTAAACTGGTCGGGATCCGAACTAATGACACCCTGAGAAGATACAACGCTTGCTGTTACACCAGACTGGTATTCGGACCACATCCTCCTAGTTAAAATACATTCTTTTTTAATCGTTACCGCGTTTCATTAACCGTTATATATATATATATATATATATGTTCTAACTATGCTAATAGGTCAAGGATGAGGAAGGTTTGAACTTGGAGAAAATGTACACATATTTGCTTGGAGGGAAAGTGGATAACCGTTCAGGAAAATACATCCGTACAGGATTTGAACTCCCTGTGAGTTTTCTGTGCAAGTGAATGTAAACTAATGTAATTTCAGAGCCGTTTTTTGGTAGGTCTTACCGTTTAACCGCAAGAGACCTCCAAAGAAAGGTCCGTACCGACTTTAAAAAAGTTTCTCCGCCATTTTGAATTTTTCGTGGGCTAATTTTTTTATTACTTTTTAGAATTTTCCCGTTGGTTACAGGCTAAAAGCTATAAGTTTGACAAATTTCAAGTTTATATCTAACCTAGAATTGGGTAAAAATTAATGTCAGTGAGTGCCAAAATAAATAAAATCTTCCCGTTCGTGTTGAGCTCGAATGCTGAGGACGGGGAGATCGAGGTTCGAATCTCGGTCGGGTGAACTGGGGGTGGTTTTTCCTAAATGGTTTTCCACTCTCCCTCCACGTAAATGTGAGTTCACTTCCTTTAATTCAACCTTCCCAATTCCTAATCCATTAGAGTAATTAGTACTTAAAGCGTATAACCCGAACGGGTAGTAAGACGCGGTGCTAAATATTATTAATCTTCCCGTTATCAGCAGTCTAGTCTATTGCAAGATTGTCGTTTTAGGTCATTCGAGTTCTGATTTTTAAACTTATAATTTTTATGCTTTCATATAAGCTACCTTTTAAATCCGAGTTTAGTTTGTAGTTTCTAAAATGTGTTTGTGTGTATGTTATGTGTGTTCTTATTGTGTTAATGATAGTAAAAACACAAGCCTCTTCCCCACAAAAATTTGATATCTAACTATTTCTCTCTCTCTCTCTCTCTCTCTCTCTATATATATATATATATATATATAACGTATGTCATAATTTTCAAAGCATATTTACCACCACATAGTACTTACTACCGTTCTGGTTATACGCATTGTACTAATTACGCTAATTGTTTTTAGGGATGGGGTGGTTATATTTATAGGAAGTGTACCCGTATTTACGGGTAAGGAAAATGGAAAACCATATAGGAAAAACAACCTCAGTACACCCGACAGGGATTCGAAACCCCAACGATTTATTTAAAACCTTTATTAGGGGAGATAAAAATAAGCATACATAACAAAATATTAAACATTTATGATCTTTAGAATTTATTCTTCTAACGTACTCGAGTGTGAGCTTTATTGTACAAATTTAATCGTTTAGTTGGACCTTTATCGAAGCCTGCCTCGAAGGGGAATACAGTGAACGTAAATATGTTAAAATACGCAAAAAATATTAAAAAATATATATGTATACATATGCATAATTTAGGTATGTGTGTATCCATATATACACACAAACATGTTATATATTCATACAATTTTCTCTCTCCCTTTCTCTCTCTCTATGTATATTCATACAACTCGCTTTGCCCGTTGGGGGCTACGCCCCCAAACTCCCTGTGAGTTTTCTGTGCAATTGAATGTAAACTAATGTAATTCCAGAGCCGTTTTTTGGTAGGTCTTACCGTTTAACCACAAGAGACCTCCAAAGAAAGGTCCGTACCGACTTTAAAAAAGTTTCTCCGCCATTTTGAATTTTTCGTGGGCTAATTTTTTTTTACTTTTTAGAATTTTACCGTTGGTTACAGGCTAAAAGCTATAAGTTTGACAAATTTCAAGTTTATATCTAACCTAGAAGTGGGTAAAAATTAATGTCAGTGAGTGCCAAAATAAATCAAATACTGCTTCAGTACAACATAGAGCTTACTTTTATTCACATAGTGATATAACAGGGTGTCAAGCGACCTGGAAAACCTGGAAAACAGGGAATTGTCAGGGAATTTGCTTGGTCAGGGAAAAGTCATGGAATTTTATTAAATTTCTGGAAATTTTACATTTTATATATAAAAGCCAAATGTTTTGATTCACAATAGTCAAAATAACACTTCTTCCAGTTAATAACCAGCTGGAATCACTTTCACACCATTGACTATGTTGAGCAGACTAATATCACTTCTCAAGGTCAACAAGTAAGTTTTGTGTCTTTCCACCTTTTTGCCACTTGTCTTTAGCCAAAGTTGAGTCATGGATATCCATATGTACAAAATTTGATTAGGCCACATTTTAAGTATAAGGAACTAATAATGACTGTACCACAACTATTTTAAATCATTCTTGCTCGAGGCAATCTTTTAATGGCTCAATACAATTTTACTGAAATCTATTTTTAACTTAAAATAGTCCATTTCCCCTGAGGCAGAAATTATTTAATCCCTTTATTGAGTGACACAATCTCAGAATGTATATGTATCTAGAAAAAAAAAACACTATTTAATCTGTGATCTTAAAAACATATTTTCGTAATATACTTAATATCGATAAATAGTGGTCTGGGAAAAAGTAAATTGGGTCTGGAAAACCTGGAAAAGTCAGGGAATCTAAAAATATAGTTTGGCTGGACACTCTGTATAAACAGTTGTTTAATATCTGTTACGAGCATAGCGGCATTAGATGATAAACTTTTTAAAAGAAGAGAAAAATGTTGATCGTTAAATTCCACGACACCCTTGATAGATATTCAAGAAGTTGAAATCACCACGCGAGGAAAATTAAACCTTAGGTTTCTACTGGATGGTAATAGTTTTATTTATTTTGACCAAAACTATGTTTTGATATAAAAACTGCAAACACACTGATCTTTTCTCGCGTTCCCTGCACCCCACCATTAGGGATAAAAATGTAGCAGAATGAGAACTATTATTAGAGCTATCAATGGGGGTGGTGTGTAGAATAATTAGAACGGTTTTATCTATGATTCTGTAGATCGTTACAGGAGTTGTAGATAGAGAACAGGGGAGATGGTTAAAAAACCTCCTCGCCCCAAACCATAGATCATTTTGTTTGAAGGGGCCAATTAAACTTTATTTTCTCGACTAGTAGGCTACTACTAGACTTTGGCATTCAGGATTTTTTTTTTATCAAACATTTAGATAAACATAAATAGCTTTTTTTCCGCTTAATCTGAATACCTTTTTGTCTACTATTGTGAAAAAAAGGCCACTTAACTATTTTCATATGTTAATTGGAATTATACGTGGCGATGATTTAACAGCTGTGATTTTGCTCAGAGAAGAATTATATTTTTAAAATGAGTTTCCGTTGTGTTGCTGGACTCATCCCCTTCTAAGAGTCTTTTTGAAATTTGAATCCCGGTGAGGTAAAATTTGCTTAGTCTTTTCTTTGTGTAAAATTATTTAAAACTTTTATAATTATTAGCACCGCGTCTTACTACCCGTTCGGGTTATACGCAATTACGCTAATGTGTAATGGTAGGGTGATTGTGAGATGAAATTAAGGACCTACAGTTTAACGTGGAATCCGAGCCACGGTGGAGGCCTGGCATTCTCCACATTCACAAGATGTCTTGTCAGAGGTGGAGGGAGGGTTTGTTATATTTAAAACTAAAGAGGTAGTGGCCATTATTAGTCTCATTTGCTAGAAGCACATTTATACAAAAATCTTCAAGGCGTCAGCCAGCAATCAAACCATACCAACCGAGCAACCGCCACTGGTTGGCCAAGATAGTGCCAAATTCTGCGGACAGCGGGTGTCGTGTGGTCAGCACAACGAACGCTAAGGCCGTTAATATCATTGTTCTAGACTGGAACCACTACTTTTCCCTTCAAATAGCTCCGCATTTGTCCTCACGAGACTGATTTGAGCCCGTTCTACACCCACAGTTTCACAGAAAATCTGAAAGTGTCGGGGATCGAGTCTGGGACCTCTGGATCTATAGCCAGGATTTTTGAACCCTGGACCAAATGTTTAAACAGTAAAATTCTTTTCAAGTAAATCTGTGAGATGCTTTTATTCAAACAGCTTAGATACTAAATTCAGAAACACATAAATGTATACTTAATATATTGAAAACAAATTTTGATGGTTTACAGTAGAACTTACACAGGAAATAAACAATTTTTAATGAAAAGGGCTTTACAAAAAAATATTATGCATACAAAGAAAATATCAAAACGCATATTGCTACTTTATATATTCCTCAATAAAATTCCACCATGGTATAACACAATATTAACTTACAACTATTTTTTAATCCGATTTAACAGAGGAAACTAGCAAAACAAGAATTGCATCTTTAAATAAAATCGTTAAAAAAAGGTTTAAGTCATTATTGGTCCTGTCGATGTATAAACAAACTTTACATTGTTGTGAATGAAGAGGTTATACATTTTTTTAATAAAACTAATAACTTAAGTTTTATTGGTTTTTGTTTGTTTGGGTGGTGATATCGTAAAAAAAATTCTTACCCTTCAAATTCAATTTTATTTCTAAATTATAAATTTGGAGACATTCACATTTTATTGGTTTTTGAAGTGTTATTTTTCAAACTGATTTGGATGATGGATTTTGTTAATATAAAGGTGGGGTTCTATAAACCTGTTTGCTATTTGTGTAAATAAAGTACTTGCGGCCAAATAAATATATTGAGTAAAGCGTATGATTAATGTTGATTCATATTTAAAATGACCTGCTTCGTTGGCCGCATTGTCTAAGGCGTCACTCTCATGTTAGACTAGACTGCCAATGACAGGGAGATCAGGGTTCAATTCCCGGACGGGTGTATTAAGAGTATTTAAAAAATATTTTTTACTCTACCTTCATTCAAACAATGCAGTTACACTGAATCTAAATTCAACTTTCCCAATACCTAACTCATTAGCTGTCTAAAGCCAGAACGTGTAGTAAAACGCGTCTTTAATTGTAATAATAGTGTATATAACTATTACCCACATAGAGGTTAAAACCAATTTTATTTAAATGTAAGCCTTTGTGTGTATATTTGTCAAAAATAATTTTAGTACTTACCGATGTAATAGAAAGAGGAAATTTGAAACAATCATAAAATAAACAACCATTTAAAAGGTGCGAAAACCCGCCTCGGTGGCGTAGTTGGCTAATGCGCTTGTCGTGTTGAGCTCGACTGCTGAGGACGGGAAGATCGAGGTTCGAATCTCGGTCGGGTGAACTGGGGGTGGTTTTGCCTAAATGGTTTTCCACTCTCCCTCGACGCAAATGCGGGTTAACTTCCTCTAATTCAACCTCCCCAATTCCTAATTCATTAGAGTAATTAGTACTTAAACATATAACCCGAACGGGTAGTAAGACACGGTGCTAATATATTATTATAATATAATTAACAGGTGCGAACAAAATTCAGAAACCACAAAATTTATTTTTTAAATTATTAAAAATTAAATTATCATCTATTCACCGTAAACACTAAAAAAAACCCTACAAAACACTAATATGCGTATTTTAGTTAATCATTCAGTACACTCCGTTTATATTTTACCTTTTATTCGTTTGGGTTATATTGTAATAATCAGACTGCCGTAAAAAGTCAAAGTCTTACGTTTTAGTGTATATATATATACATGTATATGTAAATATATATGTGTATATATACACTAAAACGCACACACACACACATATGTGTGTGTGTGCGTGCGTGCATGAGAAAAAATACAAACCTTTCAAAGTATCATAGCTCCAAGCATCCTTCGAACGCAAGTTGCCATGTTCTAGACTATATTTTTTTATCCATGTCAACAAAAAAGCGAATGTGTTTCAAAAGGGGTAGGAAACAGGGCCGTAGGCAGACTTTTATTTTGTGAGGAGTCCTACTGGTGGTATATCGCAATTATTTCCTCCAGCAAAATAGGTCGGGGATTAAAAAAAAAGAATCACCCTTGAATCATTTAAAATATTGACAAAACATAAATGGACGATATATTTCTAAAATACTCTAATATGATTCTAGTCCAAGCAATTAGGAAGAGTGTAAAAATGTATTACCAGTATGTCATATTCTCAAGGAATGGGGAGGGTGGGCTTGAACCCTCAAAACGATATCTCCACCCCACCATCTTGGACGTTCATTTGACCTTTTCCACATTATATTTGGACCTATCCACTATAAATAAGAGCTATGTAATAGAGGCCTTTAAAAATATGTTTTAAATATATCCCTAGTTATTTATATTTCAACCTTTAGATTAAAACCAGTGATGTTTAAGGTGGAAGTGAAGGGAGCACGAGTTAAGGCAGTGTTTTAGCAGTTTTAATATCAACAATATTTTTCGTCAAAATAAAGAAAATACACCAGTACAAACCTAGAATTTAACTTTCTTCACATGATGACTTAAAAATTTCTTGAATATCTGTCAAGGTTTTTCTGAAATTTAATGACAACTTTTTCTCTTAGTTTAAAAAGTTTGTCAGATAATGCCACCATGCTCATGAAGTATATTCAGGAACTGTTGATTTGAACACGCGAAGAAAATTAAACTCTGTGGTTGTTAGTACTGAAACATTTATTTCTTTATTTTGACTAAAAAAAAGGTTTGCTATAAAAACTTAAAAAAAAACCCACTACCCCTCTTCCCTTCAACCTAAGCGACCACGAGCTATCAGATAATGCAGCCTACCCCGACAACTCTGGAGGGCGCTATGCTACCAACAGAACAATGACAACTGTACGAGTGCGCATATTATCATGAAGGATTAAATAGTAACGCTTTTTTATTTGTTAGTTACGGTATAGCCGCTTCTAAAAATCATATTCTTTAAGAATCTGATATTAATATGAGACTATAAATGTATTTACAAATATACTAGTAGCTTGGCTATTTAATCCATTAAAATTTCATGTTATGAACCTACCAACAAATTACTGAATTGGTTAAAGAAAGACTTAATCTAGAGTCCTTTTTCATCAAGCATAATCTTATATCTCCGCAAATATGCTTAAAAATATGTTGTAAATGGACTATTACTACACACAGTTTTATTTTCTATTAATAAAACTCTAAATATAGGTTTGTTAAGGCAAAAGAGCCCTGTTGGAATCTCTTGACTTTATCTGGACGTGAAACATATTTTGAAATAACACATCGTAGAATTAAATATTACGTTAGAGCTGAACGTTCGTGCGGCAATTTCTCGCTTACCGAGGCGGCCCCCTTAATATCAATAGTTTTGCAGTTTTTATGACAAAAAAACATGTCTGACTAAAATAAATAAAGTATTCCTTTAGTAGTAACGTTTAAATTAACTGTATACATATAGTAATCCCAAAGGTTTTTGAATATTTGTTCTGGCTGGATCAGGATATTTTTTCCTCGTTAAAATGGTTTCTGGGAAAATGTCGCGATTCCCATGACAACATATTTTAGAGCTGTTTAGATGGAACCATGAAAATTAAATTTGCTGAGCTACATCTAAGTGGAACCAAGTAAGGTAAACTTGTTATCTTTCAGTATAAACTGAGTGTACGCACTTATAAAAATATGTTGAAGAATGTTCATAAAATAAATATAAATATTTTGACGAAGAATGAATACTAGAGCACTACAACTATAAGCTACATCAGCGATATTGGCGAGCAAGCTCATATCTGTTATTTTTATGTGTCCAGTAAAATATAATAAAGCATTTACTCAGAAATTAAACAGAATAAAGAACTAAAGCAAAAATAAAACCCATTCGCATTGAGTATAAAAAAAAGTAGTAATAGGTCTGAGTTTGTGATAAAAATCTCGGTAAAATGTAATGAAAAATTTAAATTCTATTTTTTACTCCAACTGTTCGAGAGGTAAACTGTACGTCATTACTTTTATATATATATATATATATTTTTTTTATTGTGTCGAAAGTAAAGTGAGAGAGTGAGAGAATGAGGGTCCATCTGTTGTAAAAGAAGGGAGGGGGG
>CABFOW010000113.1:83461-121078 GCA_902141385.1 Timema californicum
GGGGGGGGGGGGGGGGGTTTATCGAAGTCCACTCGTTCGACGCTGTCCGGTCATTCGGCCACTTGCAACTTCGCTACTTCCACTATCCCCTGCTCTGTTTTTATTCGTTTTTGCTAATTTCAATTTTAAACTTGTGCTACATCTGTGTACACTAGTCTACGACCACGGTCATTTCTGAAAGAGGGTTGGAAAAGAGTATGAGTGGAGGGGAGGAAAGGGGTAGTGAAACCAAGTGTGAGTACACACAGTTTTTACCAAAAATTGCTTTCATTTATTTTTAATGGTTGGCAGTAGAGGCGACAAGATACACAGTTCTGCTTTGTATCACCTTTGTCTGGCGCAAACTGTTTTACTCTAACCATCTCATTTTGTTTTATCAAACATTTTCATATTTGTGGGCTTCTTGATTTGTTTTTCAAATTGTATACCAAAGGGAAAACTTAGGCCTCAGATGATTAATTATATTTATAAATAAATCATTACATTGATTGTAAATTATATTTATTACCCAAGTAAGTAACAAACCTAAACATATAATTAAACTGTAAATTTGTATGTACGTTCGATTTCATTCTGTTTGTTTCCAGTAAACTCAAAAAGTACTCATCAGATTGAGATTATATTTCTTATGTTGTACTCCTTATCTTTAAGAATAAAGGGTAATCTATACAGAATCACGCTGTCTCATAAGCGAGAAAAACAGTGTTGAAAAAACCGACTGTCATGGTGGTTCACATTTGCATTTTAAATTTGTAATAATTTAAATATATAAACTTTCGATTTTAAATCCAAAGAGAAACTTTATTTTTTATTGGTTGTTTTATATTCATTTTAATAGGTAAATAGTGATTATTTAACCAATAAACTTACACGTAGGTAATGTTCTACTTCTTTATGTGATTTTATATTATATTTACATGGATACATATTTTGACAAATAGATTCTAACATTAAAAGGTAGACCATATTTTGTAAAATGGTATACAGTAAGCAACAGCACACCCAGAGGAAACTGTCAAACAAGCTATTTTAAACTTTAAATAACTTTCTAGGGAAATATTTAGGGTGGGCACTTTAGCCTATTTATTTACATCCAAAGTGAACCTAGCGTATTATACATTGTGACTACCTGTTCGGGTAGTTAAAAAAACAACAACCAAGAAACATATAAGCGAAAACTTGGTAGTAACCACTTTATTTGGGAAACTTTAGTTTTGATTACTACATACATTGTGAGCTTGAAGTATTTAACTCTGTGATTGCTGGCACGAAAGGATGCCAAACAAAGGACCATGAACATTCTAAACTTCGTATAGCTATTATTTAGGGAAACTGGCGTATGTGAAGCTTTGTTTTTTCTACTTTTACTCTACTAATTATATAGAAATTAAATGTTTGCCTTAAACAACCACATGAGCCTGAATATTTATGTTCGTTATTAAAATGTGCTGCTCTTATTTAAAATAAGTTTTAGTAAAAATTTATTTAATTGATTTTTACATATCTTAAGACCGCTCTTAGGTAAATATTGCGTTTAAGGATCGTGTTTGTTTGTGTACTCAGTTTATAGGATGATTGATGTTTCGTTTCAAAGATTGTTTTCAAAATTTATTGGTTGTACTATTTGTTTTAAGGCTGGAAATTATATAAAGAGTATAGCCAAATGTTGAAAATAATACATTTATTATAGTTTTGAAAGCTGTATGTACACATTAATTATTCGAACACTTCTAAATATCCTATAAATATAAAATTAAGCATGCTGATAGGGTTTAAGATAATGTTCTCTAAAAAAACATTCCTAAGATCGAAAATTTAATACAGTTGATTCATAATTGTTGACCAAATCAGGCCAAAAACATCGAAAATGAATAATTCCTGGTCCATACTGTAAATTAACAATTCTATATAATTTTAATTTACTAACCAATTGCTTATGCTATGTTATTCTAATTTTTTTAAACTACCACCAATAATCTAGAATACAAATATTGTGTATAGAGAAGTTATTACTTAATATTCAAAAGAAATTTTAGTCTTTAACACATTTTTAGATTTTAATCAGTATTTTATATATTGTGTTTTTATCAGCCTACTTTTTATATTTTGTTTTTGAAACAACGATGGATTATTATAAATAAATAATTTAAGGTTTGGCTATTTTCCCCTGTGATTAATTTTATATAGGTCTAGTATTAAAAACAACAACTAATTTATTGATTCTTTGTTTGGCGAACGGGTACACACCATCTAGGTTTTCCTGCGCATTCGAACTTTTGAGGTGTGTTTTCCTTTCCTTCTGTTTAGTATAAACGATAATAACACCCACCAAATAAACAATTATTAAAATATTTTTCTGTTTATTTGTTTGTTTTCATTAAACTCAAAAAGTTTAAGTTGTATCATGACTGGACTTCTTCTATTGTACTCCTTATTTTTCAGAAAACCGCGGTGCGCTATATACACCACCACGCTATAGCTTGTCAGCGAGCGAAGTAGAAAAAAGAAGGCGTAAGCAGTGAACATTTATCGCGGTTAGTATTGCGGGTACAAAGTAATTATGATCACGCAGTATCTTTAGTAATTTGTGTTTTACGAAACCCAAGATTACTCTAATCGTTTTTGACAAACAGCTTCCAGCATTTTTAGATAAATTAAGTAACTATTTATTATTATTTTTGAAATTTTTACTCTCACAATCAAACTATTCAGAGCTTGAAACAACACTTATAGTGAAATAATAATCACTATTATTATTATTATTATTATTATTATTAGCACTGCGTCTTACTACCCGTTCGGGTTATACGCACTTACGCTAATGTGTAATGGTAGGGTGATTGTGAGATGAAATGGAGGACCTACAGTTTAACGTGGAATCCGAACCACGGTGGAGGTCTGGCATTCCACACATTCACAAGATGTCTTGTCAGATGTGAAGGAAGGGTTTGGTAATCAGATAAATCTTTGCCGGGACCGAGGATTGAACCCTAGCCGCCAGCATAGAAGTCTGACACCTTACCCCTAGACCGCCAGGTCACCCAATAATCACTATTATTTGCCTATTTTTACAGTCAGTGATACCAACAGAAGCCGAAACAAGATCTTGTCATTGATAAGCCTCATCTTAATGAGCGAGAAATCTTGATCATAGCTCATAGTTCAAATAAAAGGAATGTATGAATAGGAACTCGTGAATCTGGTAAATTCACCCTAGTGTCGTAGTGATCTAATTTCCTCTATAATACACATCTAATTCAGGACTATTGTTAGCATGTATTTTTATTTAAGACATCACAAGGAGGTTACCTTAATAGCTGAGCTATAGATATTCAAATGTTGCGCTTCGGTTAAATATTGACACAATCTTTAACAGTACCTGAGTTTAGTGTTAACTGGAATGAACACAAACTATTTACAATGAACTTATACTTATAATTAATTATATACTTGTAAACATAGTTTGAAAGTTGAAATTTTCTACTCCTAAAAGTCTAAATACCACATATTTTGGTTGATCATCAAGATCATTGGGTATAGCCGTATAGAAGAGTAGAATGGATCTTTGTGAATCGAATGATTTAATCTAAAGGGGATTTACAACAAAGTTTATATTGCAATTTGTTCCCCCATCCCCCCCTTGTTAGTTTTACTGCCGGACAGCTCCATCCGAAAACGTTCAATATAAGCTCACTTGGTTTCTGATGTTTATAAATTTCTGATCGAGTGTTAGAGCTATTTAAATGCTTATCGGGCAATATGCCAGGCTGCCACTTGGAGTTAAGTTGGAAGATTGTAAGTGATAAGAAGTATTCTATCTGAAACCTGTGTTTGAGAAAATATTCCCCGTGATGTGATTGGTCGAGAGGGGTGAGAAAGGGGCAGTTATTTCTTTTCAGTTCCAGCTGGATACGGACTGCCGTGAAGGTTGAATGTATGCTTGTTTGTATCATGAGTGTAACGACATAAGTTCATATATTCACACTGAAAGCACAAACTGTCTTTAGTTATATGTGGCTACAAGGGTTAGTGTTAAAGACGCCACCTACTTGAAGAGTAAACATTACTAGAACAACTCTCAATTATCTTAATTTCTTTTTGTGAATCTGTTAAAATATGGCATTATTTTATTAGGTTAAGTTATATTATTATGTTCATAGCCGTTAAATTTGGTCTCAGAGTTTTAATATTGTGTGAAATCGTGAAAAAATATAAATAGTGCATATGAGGACTTGAAGACAGGTTTATTGTAGATTAAGTTGATTTGTAAGTCGTACATCAACGTTGGATGTCCCCTCATCTTATGAAGGTCTAGGGCAAGCACACAGGACGATATCTAGAGTGAGGTGACGGTGATACGAAATGGGAAAGGGATGTAATTGCTCCACCATATGCTCGCGGGGAGGGTAGCCTTGTTTGCAATACCACCCACCCCCTCCCTCTAGCCAACAAGGGCTCTTCTGTCACCAGGGCTCGACCACCCTCTTTTCTCTGATAACACCACTTCACCGGGGGGAGAGGGAGGCGCAATAAAACCATCTAGGGAACTTTTTTATTTTGTGTTTGGTAATTTAAAACGTTTTCTATTTAATGCAGGCTTATCCAAACCCACGCTTTAGAGCCTTACTTAAATAAAACATTAAATTTAGCTCAACACAACCAACTGTTACCAACCCACTTCTGTGGTCGCATGGTCTAAGACGTCACTCTCGCAATACACTAGATTGCTGATGACGGGGAGATTGGGGATCGAATCAGGTTCAGCTGTAATTAGAGTTTTTTTCTCCTAAATGGTTTTCCACTCTCCTTCTACGCAAATACGGGTAAAATTCAACTCAATTCAACCTTTGTCGTCCCTAACACATTTCATAACTAGTACTCACATATCTGAGTACAACCCAGATGGGTAGTAAGATTCGGTGCTAGTATTATATATATATAAACTGTGACTAGGCAGGATTAGAAAAGTAGTCAGAGACAACTGACTTTGCAGTGAGAGGCCTGGGGTTTGATTATGACCATCATGTTACCCCCTCCCCTACTCATCTCCAAAAGGACTATCTTCTAGGTAATTTACCCAGAAAAGTGATGGTGCGAATAATTTAAGGATAATTAATATAATCTCAAACAGTTGATAGTATATTTTACCTACGAGTCAATGATTAACGAAAATAAAATAATACCAAACCGCTAAGGGGGGCACGTAATCTAAACGTCAGGACCATATAATCTAGTTTTCGAGTGAGGATGTTTTCGGGGTTTGTATACCGACTGAATGTACTGAAGGTATTTTTTTAACCTCTAATCGTTTTTCACGCTCCCTAAACGAAAATAAGGTTACATTTCATCTGAGGTTTACCTTCCAATAATCCCTACTCCATTAGTGTAGTTAAAATGTGCATCGCCAGATGAAATGCATAATAATAATAATAATAATAATAAAGTCATAAAACTTTTATTTGGCACCCCAAGAATCGATTAAAATTGGTTGGACTTTGATTTTGCTAAGTTAAAAGTAGAAGGGCCATTTTTATGGTTAAATATGTGTCTTTGGAGCATTGTGAGCCTATGTTAGTTTTCAAAATTTAGATTTGTAAATGGTAGATGATAGAATATAGCTTAGTAGGATACTAGTAGATAGAAGTTTGTAAAAAATACAAACTTTTTTGCATTAAACATTGATAACATTTCCAGTACTTTTTATGTTTTAATACTTTTTTACCTGTGAGCCTTTACACCCTTTTTACCCTTTACCATGCAATCTTTATACCTAATACTATTTATACACCATACTATCTATACCTTTTTTTACAAATTTTTACCCTTTTTACCCTAAGATATTTCTCCGGGAATAGGACGTATAAGTAATGTAAAAAGGCCAAAAGCGGTAAAAAGTAAATTTAGTTAAAAAGAGCAATAATACGAAAAGGGTAAAAAAATTAATAATAATGTCTAAAATTCACAAAAGGGCAAAAAGAGCCCAATTGGGCAAAAATGTGAAAAAGGGGAAAATGGTAAAAATGGTAAAAAGAGCAAGAAGTAAATCATACAAAAGAATAATGTATAAAGGTTAAAAATAATAAAATAAATAAAAAGAGGGTAGAGAAGGTATAATGGTAAAAAGGTAAAAAGCGTGTAAAATAAACACGGTAAAAAAGGTTGACGGTAAAAATAGTAAAATAGTGAAAAGTAAATCTAATCTAAAAGGGTAATACGACCAAAAGGGCAAAAATTGTAAAAAGGGCAAACAGTAAATTATAAAAATAAGAAGGGTATAGAGGTTAAAAGGATTAAAAAAAAGTTAAAAAGATTAAAAAGCCGCAAAAGAGCCAACAGAGAAAAAAGGGTAAAAAGGTTTACGGAGTATTAAGCGTAAACGAGTTGGAAAGGGTAAAAAGGGTGTAGGCTGTAAAGAATATAGGGTCAAAAAGGTATAGGGTTAAAGGAATATGGGGTAAAAATAGTAAAGTGTAAATCTAATCAAAAAGGGCAGTAAGAAGTAAAATCAAAAGATCTGGAAAAAATGTCCAAAAATGATCAAAATATCAAAAAATGTCAAAAAAGATCAGTAAGAAATAAGACCAAAAGGTATGGCAAAAATGTCCAAAAATGACCAAAATGTCAAAAATGTCAAAGGGGTTAAAAATTATAAATAGGGCAAAAAGTAAATGATAAAAGATATACAGATTAAAAGGGGTAAATGGAATAAAAACACAAGCGGTTTATAAAGCCGCAAAAAGTCCAAAAGAGTTTAAAAGGGAAACAAAGGGTACAATTTTAATGGAGTGAAAAGCGCTAACAGTCCATAAAGGTTAAAGAGGGTAAAAAGAATATATAGGTCATCAAAGGAGAAAAGGGCAAACAAGTTATTACTTTAGGGCAAAGAGAGTAAAAATAAGATGTAAAAAGGGAAAATCATGGTAAAATATTTAAAAAGGGTTGACGTGGTAAAAAGGTTAAATAGAATGAATACGGTAAAAAAACAACTAAAATACTTTTGAAGGGATTTAATTACAATCCTTTGACAACCATTTATTTATGATGTGACACTATTCTTACATTTTTATTTTTACCAACAGTCAAGAGTTCATAGTATTGTGTATAGAAAGGCTACAGCTTAATCTTAAAAAAATATATATATATAGGCTTTTAAAACATATTCGGATTATTTCTCTATTTTGACATTGTGTGTTAGTTAGCCTACTTTCGCTTTATTATAACAATTTAAACCGATAAAGGAATATTATCTAAACACAATTTAAGATTTGATTACAATTCCCTGTGCTTTATTTCATAACTATACTAAAAATAACAAAGATTCTATATAGATTCACCGTGCGAAGAACGGGTACACTAACCAGTAAATAGTATATATGAAAAGCAACAGCTACATTTCACATTACTTGACGTACAAATTCATAAAAACTGTTTTAGTAAATTACATAGCTGTCAAAAATATTCTTTATTTCTGAATCCTACGCTAAATAAGTATTAGGTATCAAATTTTCTTTAAATTAGTATGCAAACGCTATCAAAGTGATTAACAAGAGATGGAATTCGGGCCAAGGATTATTACTGTCCTTATTGGATTTACGTGGATAATTAATGTCTTAACACCGTACAAACTGTTAACTATTCAACTTTTCCTCCTAAAGAGTGAGTTAATACTTTATTTCATGATATACGCCTCACAGTAAGGAAACTAAAAGCTTCCAGTTTACCGTGTTTACTCGTTTTTTTCCCCTACTATTAGCTTGAAAGTCCCATCTTAGTTTCACTTTAAACTCAAAATAGATGCTAAGCCTTTCATCTCAAAGAAGTTGAGAGTTGTAAACACACAGTGCTTAGAAAGGGCAAAATCTTTAAAGGCAAAAACTTATTTTAAAGGTTGAATTGCACTCGGTTTATTTTCATGACTAACATGACATTCACTAATGTTATGGCTAAGTAAACTAGTATTTCTTTTTCAATCCACCATCAAGACTATAAGGGCTATTTTATTAAGGATTATTATTTACTATCCATCTCTTATTTGTTTTGTTTATGACTTGTTCTGATGTAATAAATAGCATAGGCACTAAATCTTTCTCTCGCTCTCTCTCTCTCTCACTATCTTTACACACACACACACACACACACATATATATATATATATATGCGTGCCTGGGCTACATGACTCGTAGCCCACATAGTGAGAAGATATGCTGGTACTAATGTACCGTTGTCCAGGGGACGCCTGTATATACGATTAGTATGAGGGTGAGGAACAAGGGGAAATTCCTAATCCTAATCAACCGAACCTTGGTGACCAATGGGATAGTTCCACTTCCGGGGAAACTACCCATGGCACCAGATGCACCGACCACCAAACCACGGTGTTGGTCAATAAATATGTTTAGTGCTTATGCATGAACTGTTCTATTATTTGAATAATGTTTTATCTATGCTATTGGGCCAAACATCTTCCTAAGCACCTTGTTTTCGAACAGCCTAAATTTAATTTAATCATGTAATGTAAGATATAACGTTTCTCCACCATAGGCTATGTGCGCCAGTACTGATGGCGCGACTCGTGATGACTTCGTAAGTTTTTGCAGGGTAGATCCGAGCGGCATCCTATTTACGCCATCAAATACTCGAAAATCCTAAAACATAACTCACCATTTTTCGTAAACTACTTGGACAATCACAGTATTCTTTTTACAGAATTTGTTATAAAAACCTTAAAAGACATGATAATATTATTAAAATCCCCATATTCCAATTGTTTTGCTTTGAAAAAAATTGTTTTCTAATGAAAGGACTATAATGAGGTTTTTAGTGCAGACATATTTTCACTGTATGTAAACGTTTTTTCCTAATTGAGATAGATGGTTAGAATAAGTGTACGAAATTATCATCATGAACTTAATTTTATTTTAATATAAGAATCATTAATCTGACACCAATACTTTTCACAGTTTGATGTGTTTATTTACGACTTACGAGTTCTTACAGCGCGTCAGGTTTTCTATAAACTGAAGATACCTTACAGGTAGAGAAAGTATTATTGTGATAGTTAAAAAAATAAATAATCGAAATTGAGCTTTTGATGAATCTTGACGTTTCATGACCCCCCGAATCCAAAAAAGTGTTTTTTAAATTTACGTATGTCTGTCTCTACCTCTAACTAGAGCCTAAACTATTTTACCGATCGGGCTAAAACTTGGTATTAAGGGTTTTATGAGGGTTTCCCCGAGGGGTATTTTGGAATTTGATATCCAACCCTAAAATTAAGGGTAGTTTAATGAAGGGCAAAAAGAGAAAAAGTTAATTTTCTCAAAATTGGCTCTGACGATTTTGATTAAATCTCATTTTAAAACATTTATAAATATTCCAAACAAAATGGCTACTCTCAATATTTCGACAAAATGACTTTAAGGGCTCCAGTCTGATGCGTAAATTATAATTTTTTTTATCTTATCTCCAAAATTATTTGAGATATGAAATTACTCATAATTACAAATATGTATATCTATTTATAATACAAACATTTTATTTGAAGCCAATTTTTATAAAACCAATAACTTTCAAGCTATACGCAAATATGTATATGTTTTAACTTTTCGAAAACTAAAGGTAAAGTATGGCGACCGTAAAAAAAACTAACCGGAAATGTTGGTGGATGTTGACGTCTCATGACCCCCCGATCCCTAAAAAGTGGTTTTTGCAATGCCGTCTGTCTGTGTGTCTGTTTAAACTTAAATTTAAAAGTAGTTTAACAAACGACGAAAAGAGAAAACATTGATTTTCTCAAAATCGGTTCTAACGATTTTGATTAAAATTCGTATCTAGGTGTTGATTAAGAATATAAATAAACTGGCTATTAACTATTTGAGATACTAACTAACTCATCATTGCAAAATTGTAGTACTATTTAAAATTTAAAACTTTTATATGAAATATATTTTATAAATTCAACAGTTTCTGAGATATTGGCAAATATATTAATACAATTTTGTGGGCTTTAGTTGGAAAGAGATAGTAAAGTTTTAACGCAATAATTCTCCAATGCCATAGTGTAATTAAATATAGCCTAAGTAAGTCTCAAAAAGTTAGTTATTTTCCTTTAACCTCTTAGGAGAAATGTTTGTACAACAATGATCTATCTACATTTTAGACTCAATAGTCAATATTTACATTTTTCATTGGTCAAAATTTATAAATGAGAAATTTAATAGCATTGCAATGACCTGAAGATGTGCAACACCTAATAAAATGTCGAAAATTTTAACCGGAAGTAAATTTTTTAATACGAAGTGTTGACCGTTGTGGAACCAATATTTATATTTTTTATTGGTCTGAACATACAAATGAGGACATTAATTCTTTAAAAATAAAATTATAAAATTTAAAACCGGCACTCAAAAAATGTTATCCACAAGTATAGTGCAATGATTAGGTTTGATAGTGTATATTATCTCGTTTCACACACACACACACATATATATTACTAGGTTTGAGTAAATATTTCCATTCTAAACAACAACGTGAGAAGGCCCGTGCGTAACTCCGTACCATTTATTTATTAAGGAGATTCAATGTGAACTTTCTTAACACACTTGTGATACCAGCACACGATTAATGAGTCTTATATTAAAATAAAATTCAGTTCATGATGATAATTTCGTACACTTATACTAACCATCTATCTCAATTAGGAAAAAACGTTTACATACAGTGAAAATATGTCTTCACTAAAAACCTCATTATAGTCCTTTCATTAGAAAACTTTTTTTTTTCAAAGCAAACCAATCGGAATATAGGAATTTTAATAATATTCTCATGTCTTTTAAGGTTTTTATAACGAATTCTAAAAATAAATAAAAAAATACTGTGATTGTCCAAGTAGTTTACGAGAAACGGTGAGTTATGTTTTAGGATTTTCGAGTATTTGATGGCGGTAAACATGACGTCTCCCGGATCTACCCTGCAAGAACTTAAAAATGTGGCCGCCTTGCGCGCTCGATGTCGACAACTCACTAAGCGCGTAATAATATGCATTTCCCGACTGTATTCTTTTCAAACTTTTCAATAGAATAATTCTAGGGCTAATAGAAAATGTATGTTCATATTTTAACTCGCTAACCCTATAAAAAGCTATACCTGTTTGCAGTAGTCTCTAAATTATCATCCACATCTTATGTTATCTGTGTGGTTATTCATAGTACTTATTATTCTCATCATTCACTTCTAAACCTTTCCCTCTCCGGCCTATAATAAAATATCTGCATTTTTGCCATGCAGATTTTATATTACCCAACACATATTTTCAGGATATCATAATAGCCACGTTATACCGTTTAATGTCAAAGCTTATCTACTCTCTTGCATTAGTATAATAGTTTAATCTAAGGCTGGATTAAAAAGTTATGGGAAAAGTACATTTACTGGGTTAATTCTATTTTTCATTCAGAAAACATCTGATAAAGGACATCCGACACGTATCTGTCAAACGCTTATCTATCAGAGCTCAACTAGCTTGAAATGTTTGGGTAATATTTATTAAATATTAAGGATGTCTGCCTCAGGTATAGCTTTCACAATTACGGTAAGCTGCTTATTGAAGATTTTATATATATATTTTTTAATATTCAATAAATGAGCTTATGGGTGTTTATATATTTAATTTCGATTTTTTATATTGTGTATCTACCACCTAGGTATTAATAGGTCGTTGGAGTTTCCTCAAGCTAATTTAGACTTAGTGCAGTTCCAACCAAAACAATTGAACATGGTATATTTTTATTTACTATGGTCAAGTCATTTTAAAGCAAAAGTCAGTTATTTTTCAGTTACGGAATTGAAACAGTATTTATTATTTGAAACATCTGTGATTTTGAAATGTTTTTGATATTCCTTTTAATATGTGAATTATTTTTTCGCCATGATACGATTTTCCTCCTTTATTCTTCAAACTAAAGATTAATCTCATTTTTGTGAAGCTAAAAATATTATTTTAAAAACAATTTTGAAATTTTCAATTAGTCATTCGATGAAATTTTGCTTTATATAAAAAAAACAGGGCTTTGTAGGAATTTCGATAACTTTTTGTGTGCTCTAATTTAATACTAATTGATTAATTGTACAGATTTCAACCCTTTTTTTTCTGTTTGAAAGGGTTGTCAGTTGCATTGCTTGAAGACAACGCTATATTTTACTTACTTCGTCTGAGCAGTGGAATAAACTCACAGTACATCTTTCAATAAAAAAAATAAAAATAAAAAGGACGCTGACACAAACAGATTCAAACGAACGTAGAAAGAATCTAAATTTATTGTGTTCCGAGAACAATAGAAAGTTATTTGCTACACATTTTAAACTAGATTAAGAAAATGATTCATGCTGTGAAGTCTTTTGACAGTGATAATTGTGTCTGTGAATGTAAAACGATAGTAAAAAAAAAACATTACTAAAGATTCATCATTATAATGAGTACAAACAAACTAGGCACAGGAGGCTTTGACACATTACGAATCATAAGATTAATCACTTTTAGAAATACACAAGAAGTTACATAGTGTACATTAGTTCGCTGCACGTATTGTATTGAAAGATGATATATTAAATGTCAGAAAATGGAGAAATGCAGATTAAAAAAAGAAAAAAGTATATTGTATGTAGATTTGTGAGCTTTGAAAAAAAAAATGTTTTAGATATTTGTCAAGCATGTAATGCACCAATATTAAAAACGTCACAATCATCTGTGATTCGTAATAATTACATTTCAAAATGCATAAAGTTAGCTCTCAGAAATTCGTATAGGAAGCTAAAAGATGTGGTATGGTAGAATTTTGTTGAGAAGGAACTTACATTTTTTTTCAGAAGTGATAACACTTTACTTTATTATGATTATTATTTCATAGTTATTCATAATATCAACCAAAAGTGACAGATGACAATCACATGAATTAACGTATAAATAAATGAACTTTGTTTTATTAAACTTTAAAACACTCAAAAGGCTCCTTTCTGATTAAATTGTACTGTACTTATGCTTGTATTACTTTTAGTCACACTTGTTGGGGAGTCAGGATTAGAATATCGGACAAATGGTTTTCAATAGTGTAGGTATCCCTAAAATACCTCATTACTAATGCGCTTACACATTTCAACTACCTTCATCACACTTAACCTTTCAATCAAGTAATTAACAACGCCTATGTTAAAAGTTAAACTAAACCAAAAAATCGTGGTCAATTTTAATGCTATAATTATATCTGTATGGCTTGATTGCATGCTGGCGCCTAGGCGTTTTTATACGTGTTATATGTGTGAAATTTAGTTACTCAATAATATAGCCTACACATATAACACCATTAGTTAATACTTTAGTTAGTTTGAGAAAGCATATATATATATATATATCATATTATATGTGTATATATATATATCATATTATATATGTATATATATATATACACACATATAATTTATCTGATTTTCTTTCCTAATGTATGTGTGTGTTTCCACACCCTTCAGAAACTCCTGTATGATCTAGAAATCTGAAATTTGATATTATAGATAAAATATGGTATTATAATCTATAATGTATATAAAACCTTTAATGTATGTATATACACACACATAAATTCATTATATGTATAAATATAATAGCAACTTGCTCAAACTAATTAAAGTATTATTTGATAGTGCTATTTTGGTATATTACCAGTGTTATGTGATTTATATCATATATATAAGTGCTCTGCGAGTACTCGGATTTTGAGCTCCAAGCCGAGCTCGTCATTAAAGCTCGGGATCGAGATCGAAAGTTTTGTAGGCTCGTCATTTTTGAGATTCCTCTTGATGTACGTACTGTATATTTTTAAAACGCAATCCGGCAATGGTAATAATAGGCTAAATAATGTATATATCAGCAGTATTCCTTATAAATAATTCGTTAACATATTGTTAAAATGAATATAAACTTAATCATTAACAAAATAATAGGGGCTTAAAATTATTTGCGACCTGTAAACTAATTCAAAATTTTCGTCCGTTTTGAATCATACTCTATTGATGTTGCATTGCCATGACAAGGCAATGGAAATAAAAACAGCTAAATATATCACTGAACAATTGAATATTAATTATATTTACTCTTTTTACACGGTACCTTTCTAAAATATTATAAATTCAGTTAAAATAAGTTTAAAATTGTAAATGCATAGTGATTGTTTTCAATATTAAGTTTTTTAAAACTTGCATTAATACGTTCAACTACATAACTAACATTAGTTATTATTTAGTTAGAGAATTATGTTGATTAATCTGTATAAAATCAGCGTTGATCAACATCGCAGTAAATATTTACCAAACTTACCACGTTAAAAAAAAAAAGCATTTACTATTTTATACTCTCTCCTAAAAACATCATTTAACCCATCTTATTTTTCATTTTAAATTATGAATATAAACTTTTACAAGTATAAAATAATTGAATTGAAATAAATTTCGTAATAAGATAAATTTCTAGTGAGAGCCCATATATTCATACAGAGCATAGAGGAATGGAATTGGAACAAAATAAGTGATCATGCGCGATTATTACATTAAGGACTACTAAACGAAATATGAAACATTTAAAATTTCTAGCTACTTGTGATTCTTACTTTTCTTGGGGTAGTTGTAGCTAATAAGCCCTATTTGGTAGAACTATTATCTCACTAAAACGTCAATTTTATAAACTTTTTTGTAATTATTATATTTAGTGTATCGTAATTGAAATGTCTTGAAGGCATGAGTGTTGAAACCATCTTAATTATTTTTTATATTATATTTTTTTGGGTTGTTCTTATTTTAAAATCATGTTCGTTATTTAAAATTTAAAAACCAATATTACTATTTTTTTAAACATTTTATCAAAATTACTTATTATTTATAAAAATGAGTTTCATTCTTATTTTAAAAACTTGTGTAGTTTTCATGTATTTTTAAAATCCCGCATGTTAAAGATCTAGTATTTACATTTTATGTTTGTTTTTACTGGTGATATTTCAAATATAGTATTTTACTTTTTAAATAAACAAATATGTGTTCTTAAAATTTTAAAATTATAAATATACCTGAACACAACTCTAGTTCGACTCGAAAGTAAAAACCGAAGCTCGCATACCCCTATTATATATAGCACATGTATGAATGTAATTAAACTATCTATCTATCTATAAAATAACTTTAGTAACCACTAATAAAGATGGTAATGCTAGTTCGTATATTTTAGCATTTTAATGGGACGATCCTGCTTAGTAACAATTTTGTATGTTGTTCATTTGAGTTTGGTGATATTTAAAAAAAATTCTTTATTCTTTCATATGGCAATAACACATAGTATAGTAAGAATATATAAATGTAAATATTGTGTAAAATGTAGCCCAAGTGACAGTAAAAAAGAGTAATATAATGAGAGGCAAATATTTTCTATGATTTTATCATAACATAGAAATTGTAATATAGAAAAGGCAGTGAAAGTAATGAAGAAAAATAACAGGGGGGAAAAACAACAAAAAGAAAAATGAGATGGAAAAAAAGTCATGTGTTTTTTTACGAAGCAGTAAAATTTCTAGAGTCAAACTGTATTTCTCTTTTTTTTATAAAGCCCTTCGCTTTATTTTTTAAAAAAGAAAAAAAAGAAAGAGAGAGAATCTAGGGGAAAGTTATCCTGATACTCTGAGAATAGTATATAGAGCAGTCCTCATGTGCTAGGGTAGGAGATTGTCACTGATTTTGAAAGATAGGTAGCCAATAAATCCAAACTACCTTCCCTCTCCACTTTTAACCACAATTCCCCTTCCTGTACTATAGGGACCTCACAAAATAAAACACCATCTGATTGGTTCCTTTACTGACAGTTCACATTGGAAATGAGATTCATATACGAACCTTGAACCCATGATCTTCCATTGACTGGGTTTCGTGGCTCGACATTGTCATCATAAACGGACTTGAAACTATAATATCAACTAAGTCCGCATGTACACACCGTTTATCATGAAAGCTAGCAGCAGCATTAGCTTGAAGGACTACACCAGCGGTATGCAACCTACGGTTCACTCACTGATATGGCCCGCCGACAAGTCTTATCTGGCCCGCAAAATATTTAGCAAACAATTTGGGATCATAAAAAAATACTAATAACTTTATGAGAAATATACATTTTTTTCTCTATATTTTTTTCAAACCGAACCACCAATTTTTTCTAGCCTCATACCGAGAAATAAAAAAAAGTTGCTGATCCCTGTACTATAGTATGGCTCTATCTTGTAAGCTGCGCTCCTGTGAAACCGTGTTCTATTTGAAACTTTTAATCATTTAAATGAATATATTATATAACTTAAAATTTAAGGAATTTAATCTTATTTATTTTTGAATTGACTGATTGTAATCAGCACACGACTTTTAAACTAACTTAAATCTATAACTGACACAACAACCAGTCTACGGCCGTTAACTCACCACTGTGAAAGGGGGAATTCACATTTCATCAATGAAACATTTTTTAGTCATGCTGGGAATCGAACCCGGGGCCTTTGGTTTAGAAGGTAGACACGATACTAACTGAACTGGTCGGACTCATTTAAATTCTTTAGGAACATGTTGGTATCTTTCACCTCAATTTTGACGCGAACCATATTTTGAAATAACAAACCACTTGGTTTTTACGTGGGAATTATAAATATCTGATAAGCACTTAATCAAGTGCTCTGGTCGGCGGCCCCCTTAAAAAGGAAAGAAAATTAATTTCAAAATTGCCGAAATTTTTTCCCTTCATCTCGCTTATTAGTACTCGTTCAGATTATAAGCATACATTAACTAAGCTAATGTAATAGGGACAAGGAGGGTAGGGTTTTAGAGAAAATGCAACTTCATTTTTATGGAACGAGAGTGGGAAAATATTTAGGAAAAATCAAACCCTTAATAAATACAATCGGGATTCGAACCCCAACCTTACCGTCACTACCAATCTAGTCTAACACTTGAGAGGTGTGTTAGACCATGCAATTACATATTTGGGATAAGATTTCATTTTTAAGCACAGCGTTTTATTATCTCTTCAGGTTATACGCATATGTACTATTACGCTAATATGTTTGAATTAAGAGGAACTTTTATGTGGAGGTAGAGTGAAAAACCATTTTGGCAAAAAATCGTCCTCAGTACACTCAACAGGGATTCAAACCTTGATCTACCATCTATTGACAGTCTAGTCTATTACGAGAGTGACGCCTTAGACCACGCTGTCACCGAAGTGGATAGAATAATTGTTTTTAAATAAATATTTTTATTTCTTTATATAAAATGTATATATGACATCATAATGACTCCATATTTTCCTCGTGTGTATTATTTCTCAAAGAGATTTTTTTTTTTCTGGGGGTAGTGAATATAAGAAGGGGAGAAAACCCAGAAGAGAATGTTTTATCTAAGAAATGATGAAGGGAGGGGTAAACTTGCTGAAGATGGATTGTAATTGAGGCAACAGACGACAGATGGCGGAAGTGTCTCTCCGAGAAGAACAAAAGCTTTGCTTGAGGAGTTTTTTTATTTAGCTTCCAGCTTTCATCTTGAAGACACACACTCAGTCATATCCCCTCCCCCCTCAAGCTCCCACCCCTCACTAAACCGCCGCACTCATATAGGACCTGTTTCAAAACATAAATGTACACATTCTTTCTTATTATAAAGATTTACTTAGTTTTTCACGCCCCACATTAAAAAAAAATTAATAGCTTCATATTCTAGAAGATTTATTAATTAAAATTACCGAGATGTTGCAATTATTTTAGACTAGAACATTTTTTTTTTTAGTTTTCAATTACATTAAGTGTAGTCTAAAAATAACACTTGAATGAGGGAAATGAACCGGGACCTTGGGCTTAGCGCACCAAAGGTTCCGGGTCTAAATCCTGATGTTCAAGTGCGAGTTTCTAACTAAAATAAATAAATAAATATATAACTCCATGACGTCAGCCTACAGTAGAGCCATACCGACCGAGCGGCCGCCGTCTGATGTTGAGGAGGCCAACTTCTGCGGATATAGGGTGTCATGTGGTCAGCACAACAAACACACTTATATTCAACCGGAGCTGTTTCTTTAACAAAAAATAATTTCCACCTTCATACATTTTATTAAATTAAATTAAATTTCAATTAATTTAGTAGAAATAACACTAACAGTTATTCAAGAAGTTGAGTATATTGGACTCTAAAGTGTAGTTTTTCTATATAAACATGCTTATAAAGAATACTTCTAAGCTATTATTAGATTACATAATATAATGCATAAAAATCCATAAAAATATTCTGTAAATTAATTTTTATATTAATATTTGCTAGAAAAAGTCATCATTACAGTTATTTTAATAACACATTTCCAATGAACTGTTATGAAAATATTTTTATAGCAACAAATAATAAGATATTATTAAAATATCTGGCGTTGAATGGTTTTGTTTCTAGTTTAAATATAAAAATACTACACATTGGTTTTGAATTAGTAAACAAATAATAAATAGAATAAACTCTAACACTTTCATCAACAGTAAAAATATTTTAGAATAACTAATTATAGATAGTTAATTGTAGAGTAACAGTTTTAATTATTTTGAGCTTAATTGTATATTAATATAAGTATTTTTATATTAATTTAATGGAAGTTTTGAATACAAAAATGAGAAAGCATGATGACGGAAACAACTCTCAACTACAACAAAGTATCCTCCAACTCGTACAAAAACCTTGGAGAAACTTTGTTAATGGTAAAAAGTGATGAAGGTTGAGGAACCAGTGAAACGATCATTCACCTATTTCATAAAAAAAAGAGTGAGTGGAAGGAGGGGAGGGGACTGCTGGATGAGTAATAGAAGGGATATGGTCAATTTTGAGTTTGAACAAAGTCAGAAAAAATCAGGTATAGGCCTACTATGTTACATTTTTTATTGGTTTGGGGGTGGGGGGAATAGGATAAACAAACACATTTATGAACGAATATCAACACACAAGTTGCAAATCAGTGTAAGTCAGTGCAATCCTTATGGAGGGAACCACTCTTCAATAAATTTAAATTTTAAAAATAATTATTCCTGGACACGAAAAAGGACAGAGTAGTGAGACTAATATAGACGTTTAGAAATGCCACGTTTTTTATGAAGGATTTTTTTCTTCAAAATATGGTTAACGACAAAATGTGAGTGAAATATATCAACATATCCCTATCGAAATAAGTCATTATTCTTTAAGTACGAAAATTCGAAGAAAATTGAGGATTGTTTTAGTGGTTTTTAAACTTAAGAACTGTCATTCCCATAGTAAGTACCATGGTGTAAGGATATTTCCTTAGAAGTAGGTGGTGCCCTTAATACTTAATTATTCAATTTGTCAATTTATCCATTAAATGTTTGAAAAAATGCATTCATAGTAATCATCTTGATTAATTTAAGTTCACACAAGCTAGCCTGATCTATCTTGTGTGTGTAGCGAGTATAACAACTCCCCGGATTATCCACACACTTAAAGTATTAGGGATAAGGACAAGGAAGGTATAGCCAAGAGGAATGCGCCCACATTTAAGTGGGTAAAGGAGTAAAAACTATTTAAAAACACTTTGAGTACATCAGGCTGGGATTCGAACCTTGATCTCACCATAGCCAGCAATGCAGTATATTGTGAGAGTTACTCCTTAGGCCGTGTGACCTATGATGTATGTTTGACCTAACCTAACTTAGGTGACCTTGAACTTGTACATACTGTCACAACTATCATGGAAGTTCATCCAAATGACGCCTATCTTCAATATTTGGGCGTTGAAGTTGTATAATAATGTTTTCAAAAAACATTTGTCGCCAACTAAAATTTTAAATATAAAAATTCTCCATATTATCGCTATTGATGTAAAATATAATACATGAAATAAACAAAGTGAGGTTAGTTTCTTAGTAGAATGTCTGTTCTTAGCATGGTCTAAGACCTTACCTCTAATCAGTGTTCGTGGGTCGAATATATTTCTCCTTAATCTAATTCCTTAGATTTCGGTTCAATTGTTTTAAAGGTTAAACTTCCGTAGGAAGTTAAGGAGGTTTAAAGGCATGGTTTCCCCCCCTTTCCCTTTTATACCCCCACCCCCACCACGCCTTGTTTCAATTTGTGATTTTTAATTAGGTCTCCATTTGAAGCTAGCGATAAAGACTAGGAGTAGTAGCGTCGATCGCTAAGTTTGAGCTCCTGTGAACTGTCTGCAAGATAATTAGTGCGAGAGAGACATAAACGTGAACCTTTACACGGTCAAATGTTCCAACGAGTCAAACGGCCCAGCCGTTCCCTTAACTTTTGAGAACATAGTAATATTGCTTGTACCCTTTGACATGTGCTTAGAATGGTCTAGCTATTGTTCGTTCACGGTAGGAGTTTACCTGGGAAAGGACTTTTTTCCCTACCAGAAATCTATTATATAGTAGGATATTGGTAAGAAAAAAGACCTTTCAGAGGTAAACTCATCCCGTGAATAAAGTATGCCCCAATTTTCTTGCAAATTTACTTATCTGGAAATAAGAAAAAGTTATTAGATCTAACTTCACATATTCATAAGTCGAGTCATGTGATCTGCAACTGTCACATTGTTCTAGTTATTATAAATATCTATAAAATAACACCAGCAAAATAGTAAAATGATAACAATGTTGATAGCAAAAAGAGTTTTAATTTTCAAAGAAATTCTAAAAATGATCATCCGTAAGAAAATAGGGGTATCGGAATCATATCAATCTAATGTTTTTGTAATCGTGAAAATGTTCAACTTTGATGCTACCCACCCATCCCCTTGGACAAATTTGTCCAGAATGCCTCAGTGAGCTGGGTTAGGTCATGCCAAATTACTGTACGGTTTCCTTTTTTATTCTTTTTTTAGAGAATTTAATAGAAGTCACTTAGAATGTATAGTGTGTGATGTAGATTGAACAAGTTTTAGTTTAGAGCTAATTAGGCTAAGAGGTACTCGCTAATGTCACTATTCTTTCTTTCAACGGTCCGCGTGCTGGCCTGGTCTGGATGTTACGACTCTAAATACCTAGCGTATTATCACGACGCTTCGACTATACCGCGGCTAGGGGTACATTTAAAGACTTTCGAGAAGTTTTGGAGTGTAATGCGAGGACTACCAACACCCGGAATGTCGATACAGACTGATCGTCAACCAGGCAGTTGACAGTATACAAGACACAAGGCGGGACCCTTTGATACGACTCTATGGTCTTTCCTCCCGATCCTCCTAAAATGACCAAAATATCAAGGTTTATATAATACAAACTAGGTTTTTTTCGCCCATCTGAGTTGGTTTTTATTACAACTGGTTGTTTTTCTGGTCGGCAAAACACTTGTTTACTAACAATAATAATTATCACGTGAGCGCCGGTCTGTTGATAAAATAACAACTCAAGATCGCAATGTTGATTGTGTCATACTTGTACACTTTTGTCCAAACAAAAGGGATACAAGCAATGACAGACCTTGGGATTATGATGGAATCTTTACATTCGGACCATAAAAAGTGGATTTTACAATTCTGTCTGTCCCCATATCTGTCTGTCTACCTGTTTGCCCCCAGCCACAGATACGAAATGGTTTGATGTATTTTTTTTTCAAACTAGCTATTTATATGTTATAAGGTGATACCTCGGGAAGTTTTTTTAAATTTGACCTTAGCCCTCTAATTAAGGGTAGTTTACTGATGTGTGATTATGTTTAATGCCAAGTCTTTCAAAAATGTCTCTAGCAATTTTAAGATTGATATCTAAAGCGTGTAGGTATCCTATTGATTGATCGTTACTAGTTCTGGATGTGTAGTATTTAGAATTCTGTTTTATTCTTAAATGGTGTTTCAGTCGTGTGCTTAGAAGTTCAAGGGAGATTCTACGACAATTAAAAGATATACGTGTGTTTTAATTAATAGCTTGACGTGGAGTTTTGCCAGAAAGAACATAGTCAATCAAAACTTTACCCATACCATGTTCTAATCACTCAGTAAGACTAACTGGCCGAGATATCAACGCAAATACATTTTACAAATGAGGTATTTGAAGCAGGTAACATGTATGATTGGTCAAATGGGAACCAAGTTGGGGAAACATATCAGAGATGACGTTTTAACAAGATTTGATACCCGCCTAGGTGGCTGCGTGGTCTAACGCGCTACTATAGTGTTAGACTAGACTGCCAAAGACTGGGAAATTGGAGTTCGATTCCAGTCGTGTGCACTGAGGGTGGTTTCTCCTACATAGTTTTTCACTCTCCTCTCACGCAAATGTGGGTGCACTCTTTCTCAACTAAACCTTTCTAATTCCCAAACCATTAATGTAATTAGTGCATAGGCGTATAATCCGAACGAGTAGTAAGACGTGTTGCTAAAAAAACACGATTTGACTCACTTCAGTGGACAAATTGTCCAATGCGTCGCTCTCTTGTTGGATTGGCCTGATGATAACGGGAAGATTGGTGTGGTGACCTGACGGTTTAGGGGTAAGGTGTCAGACTTTTGTGCTGGAGGTCTTGGGTTCAATCCTCGGTCCCGGCACATATTTATCTGATCACCAAACCCTTCCTTCCCCTCTGACAAGACGTGTATTAATCACAACTTGTGAATGTGGGGAATGCCAGGCCTCCATCGTGGTTCGGATTCCACGTTAAAACGGATTCCACGTTAAACTGTAGGTCCTCCATTTCATCTCACAATCACCCTATCATTACATATTAGCGTAAGTGCGTACAACCAGAATGGGTAGTAAGAAGCGGTACTAATAATAATAATAATAATGAGGTTTTTTCCTAAATGGTTTCCCACTCTCCTTCCACGTAAATGCATGTAGATCATCTCTAAAGTGCCTCCTTTCCTATCCCTAAGCCATTAACGTAATCATCATTTATGCATGTAACCTGGACAGATAGTAAGACACTGGTAAATATTTAAAAAAAATCCATCTTGTTTCCCACTTCACCTCCAAGCGATTGTCTAAATTCTTCCTCTATCAGTTTAACTATTCAGAGAAACGGGATGGGTTGTAAAATGTGTATCATAAGTGAAGAAGAATTTTAGAGGTAGTCAACCCTCATTTTAATTAACCTAACAGGGATTCGAACCCCGATTCCCCTAATATCAGCAGACCAGTCTAACACGAGAGTTATGCTTTTGACTATTCGTACACTGAAGCAGGTATAATTACTTTACATGCGTTAAACACAGGTAAAGTAAAATAATGCCTCTGATACCGTTTGGTTTGAATCTCGATTGAGACTGACATTAGTTGCCACATGTAGCAACATTTTAGGATACATGAGTGATTTGATGTTTACTTTAAACGTGAGGTAAGGCACTTAAAAACTATTCTTACGTTTAGAAAATAAAAATAAAATAATGACTACACTTAAACATTAATTGTAGATGTGTTTTTATGCCTATATATATATATATCCTTAGTGTTTTATAATAGCTTAATTATATGAATTTCACAACATTCAGACGCAAGCTAGAGCGTTAATTGATCACTTCTTAGAAAGAGATCAATTCCCTGGTTTAGATTTCAAATATTCTAGACCTTTGTTATGAATCCAGCACTGGATCTTTGGGTATACAATCTTCCAACTGAGATAAAACATAGATCGGGAAGAGAATACATTTTTTTTTATAATGATCACGAAGAGGTGTATATTTTGGTTTTAAAGAAATGGAGGATTTGAAACTGGATGTACTTGAAATTTGTATGTAACTTGGAAGAAAAGCCCGTCTTAGAGAGGCTGAAAACTAAGACGCAGGACAACCAAAGAAGTTGGTGGAAGGGGGGTGGGTGGGATTTCCTCACTCACTCACTTCATGCCCATTCTTTTCATCTTTCTCTCCCTTCTCCCCACCCCCATATCACCCCTCAACCAAACACCCAAACCCTCCTTTTACTCTAGCTTTAAAAATTAATGAGCAAGTTTTCTTCGCATTTTTTTTTACTTCTTCAGGGACTTTACATATATTTTTTATTTTTATTTTCTTACCTCTTTCCCCCTTTCTTTCTCTAATCCTTCTTACACTTCTGCACTATTTAAGCCACATCATTTTACAGCTTTTGTTCTCATTTTGAAACTTTTTTTGTATATGTATGTCTTTCAATGAAACCAGTTTTTCTTTTTTTATCCTCGCTTTTATTTTTGTTGATATATATATATATAGTATATAAAAATAAATCTTGAGATTCCATTGCCTGATGAATGAGACTACACGAGTTATATTCTGACAGTAATCATGCAGAGTAATTTCAAATATGAATAAAAAACGAAATATATTCGTTCTAAAGAAATCCCAAGATGAGTTATTTTATATTTGAGCTGTTTTGATGAAATGAAATACATCCAAATCAGTCAAGTTAAAACTATAAGTCCTATGATTTAAATATGCCTATTTATATTTGATAAACTATATATGTGCTACGACCTACTTGTAAAACTATCCATTTCACGAATTGGGAAAATTTATATCTATTCCGTGAACTGGTCTCTTCTTTTGACCATTTCATGAATTGGGCAAAAATTGCATAAACTTTTGCCCATCTCATGAATTGGAAATTATTGTTCTATCACCTGAATTATGGTCTAAGGCGTCACTCGCGCAATAGACTATACCACCGATGACAGGGATACCGGGGTTCTAGTCCCGGTTGATTTTACTGATGGGGAATTTTCCTAAATGTTTTTCCATACTCTCTCTCCAAGCAAATGTGGGTACACTTCCTATACAATTCAACTTTATTAATCTCTAACATATTAGAGTAATTGGTAAATATTATTATAACCTGAATAGCTAGTAAGACGCGGCGATAACATAAATTGTCCTATCTACTAAAAGTTTAGCTAAAATTAGTTCTTCGATATTATATGTTAAGAAGTATAAACCAACCCAATCAAACTAAACCTAGCCTTCTATTCTAAAATGAATAAAGGTTTGGACCAAACTTGTTATTATTTTGTCCCTTTCATGGACTAGGCAAAAACTCATTCAGTTCATGAATTGGGCAGCCATAAAGTTAAATTTCTACACATGGTTTTAAAGGTAGATATTACATCTGAAACGTATTGCAATGGAAAATTACTATTTAACACTTGCTATTTTTGGTAAAAATATTATAAGTTATAGCTTTAATTAATTAATAAAGTTTTTTGTGCCAAAACATAAAAATATGATGCAGCCAATATTATCATAAATATGATAAATAATTTTGGTTTAGAGTTTATCATAATACATAGTCTCCAATCATTTAGTCATAGTGTTTTAAATATCTGCTATAACAAACAAAGTAGTTTCTAATTTTTAAGCAGGTTTCTAAAGCGAACATATATTTAAATTTCGTACTTGAAAATAATTGTTTGACTCATATTTTCTTTTAAAATGTAAATAGCTTTTAATTTATTGAACTTCCTAAAAGCTTAACAAACAGATCCTTACGTTACTTATCTTATAATTTTTAAACACAAAAGTCTAGTTAAAGTTATCCTTGGCTCCCACACGGAATGTCATTCTATACTTTTGTTTTTCCTAAAGTTACACTTCTTTTTCCTCTCGCATCATTTTCACGAAAGAGAAAAAAATAAAGTAAAAAATAGATATATTTCGCGCAGCTCAAAGTTATGATAAATATTATACGAGCTACACGTAAAGCATTTCACGTTTATTAACGAAGCTTACACTTTTTCCATTTTTTTTATATGTATATATAAAGTGCTTGATAAGCACCCTCTAAGATGAAAGACATTGACAAAGAAAACTTTTTCAAAGTCAAGCTGACTAAATTATGACGTTGAAATATTGGAGCCTTATATGAAGGTTTCTTGGTAATTAATAACTCGCATGTGAAGCTTGTAGTTGAGCTGCCCCTAATTTCAAACAATTCTACAAAAGAGACTCAACTTTTTTTTATATAAATTTATTTTCTCAGGTTGTTTTCTACTTCGGTGTTTCAAGACGTTTATTATTATTATTATTATTATTATTATACGCTCACATCTTTTTTCTCCAATTTTCATCTTGTTGGCTGGCTTCTTCTCTCCTCTTCCCTTAGCGGTAAACTTCAAAGCGAATACAAAATTTGTCGGAGTAATGCACATGTAATACGGGCTTTTTGCCGTGAGCCACTTCCACCAACACTTCCCTTTTGTGCCGCCGTGAATATAATATAAAGTAGATCTCTGTTGTGTAAGGTAACATGCGACGGAGCTATTTGAGTACGAACAAAACATAAAGCACCAAACTTTTTTTTTTTCTATTCGAGATCATTTTTTTTTTTTCTATTCGAGATCGGAAATAGTTTTATGATTTTGTTTTTTTCTCTACACAGGATGGAGTGGGAAAATAAGATTCAATGCACTCAAAGAACTTTTTTACACCAACAAATTTGGCCTATCATTACAATTTGTCCTTATTTGGTGGCCGCATCAACGAAGGCGTCACTCTAGTCTTAGACTAGGCTGCCAATGACAGGGAAATTGGGGTTCGAATCCCATTCGAGTGTTCTCAGGGTGTGTTTTCCAGAATTGTTTTTAACTCTTCCTCTAGGCAGAGCCGGGTACACTTTCTCTAAATTCAACCTTCCTCATCCCTAACACATTACTGTAGTTAGTAGGCCTTAATGATGTGTGTAACCTGAACAGGTATTAAGACTTGATAAGGTTACACACATCATTAAGACGTCTTGTCAGAGGTGAAGGAAGGGTTGGTCAATCAGATAAATATGTACCTCGAACGAGTATTGATATAACATTAGAATTAACCTGAAAGGTATAGGATGTAATGGGGAGGACTGGACAAGATACTGATAGGGTGTAATGAGGTGGACTGGATATGACTAGATCAATCTATTGATAGGTTGTAATGAGGTGGATCGGATAGAACTAGCTCAAGATAAGCATAAGGTTTAATGAGGGGGATTAAATAGGACTCTCTCAAGATAGAGATAAAGTGTAATGAGGTTGGCTGGATAAAACCAGCTCAATGTAAGGATAGGTGGTGCACTTTTGTAAGTATGGCAATACATTTTCGAGTTCCTATTGTCGTGAAATATGTAGATAATGTCGTTAGGTTGAGGAGGGTGTAGTTTGGAAGAGGTGTACCCGAATTTTTCAGAGGTAGATAACGGTTGAGAAACCATTAATGTAGAAATAAACTCAGTTCATTAGAGCATGTGTTCCCCAATCAGTGTGCCGCGGCCACATGGACAAATTAGGTGTGCCGTATGGCAACAATACAGAGCGCTACACATAGTTTTTCAATAAGAACACGAATGAAGTTGCAACTAGTGGCAGCCGTGCATACAGTTATGGTCTACACAAATTATTGTTTAAACGAAATCTGTTCAAATTTTAAAGAAGCGGGCACAGACAAACAACTTCAGCCTTTAATCATGGAACATTTGAAGTTACATCAGATAGTAAATTAGTCCATACTTTCCTAGCTATGATTTATAACCGTTGGACTGGGTGCCCAATCCAATTTTGCTGCCGCGGTGCGTACCCAAAACAAAACAGTGCTCCGCAAAATTTTTAGGCTGGTTAATTGTACCGTTAGCTTCGAAAAGTTTTATCAACACTGTACTAGATCACCGAGACTCGAACTACAACCTCTTCGTTATCGACAAACTATATTAGACAATCCTTACGTTCAGTCTGCGTGGCCATTAATACGTGTTTTGCTCATATTATTATGTAAATGTTTATTTACATCATGTATAGAATGTTGTATATTGCGCTTTCCTAACTTTGAGATAAATACTAATATTTGTTTTATTATTTTGAATTTAAAATGATACGGGTTTTTTCAAAGTAATATTTTGTTTATACAGCAAAGTATTCAGACGAGAGTAGTAGCAATCTTTCATTTCTCATCAAAGAGTAGAGTAGTGTATGAGTTTGTGTGTGTTTTGTAAATTGTATGTGTTCCGCTGTTTACATTACTCCACTTTGCTAACCGAGTTTGCTCACATTATTTATATATGTGAACAGTTGTGGGGGATTATGGAGACAAATGCGTTCTAATATTCCTGCTCCGTGCATTACAGTAGACAAACAACCTGGTATATGCTCTCTGTTCTTTAGTAGGTCACTAGCATTGCTTCATAAAATGTTTAAATTATTTAAAAAAACAGCATTTACAGTGAATCCTCTCAATAGTAAATACTTTCTGGGATTAAAAGAATATTACGACCCAATCGTATGCAACTACTAGTAGTTCTTTAACCAGTAGACCTCACTAACTCCATGTTCTTTTCGTTACCTACTTAAGAGTTAACATTTCTCTTTGGATTTAAAGTTGAAATAGCTCCTATAGTTTCTGTTTGGATTCAAAGTTGATATCTTTCCTTGGTAGTCAAGTTTGAGAGAAAGAAAATCTATACTGTATTCAACAGTACAATATACTCATAAAGCATAGCCGTTGTTCACGAGGTTTATGACCTCAATTTAGAAATATATGTCAAAGATTAAAAAGTACACCCTAGGTACTAGATTTCTTGTTTATAATTATAAATTCAAATAACATTAGATTAGCTGCTAAGCCAAAATCCATTGATCGTTCACCATATTTAAACGAATAATTAAATACAAAAATATGTAAATACATTTTTCGGTCTAGGTCACAGACAAGTAATATACCCACACACCTAACCTCCAGGTTAAAATGGTTGAGCTCCTTTTGACAGCTTGAGTCCTTCAACACTAGGTTCGCTGCGGTTAATGCTATCATCACCCAGCAGTGACACTTGCGAAGCCCAGTGTTGAAAGACTCAAGCTGGTAAAAAGAGCGCAGTGAAACCCCCGTAAAGTTGAGAGTCTGTTTCTTACTTGTCTGTGGCCTAAGTCCAAAAAATATCTCTGCTAAATCTTGTTAAATTTGTTTACTTATTTGGCAGTTATCGAGGAACAAACAAAGAGACAGAAATATTTTTGAGCAGCCACCATATTGAAAAGGACAGTCAGATAAAAAAAAATGTACTGTGCAATGTGCATAAATTATTTTGCTTGGATTATAATACTGTCCCTGCGAATTTTCATTTAAATTAGTCCAGGGATTTAACAATTATTGCGTAACAAAGATCCCCGAATCCATTCAGACAGATAAAATGCCCAACGGCCAGGTTAAAACATAACTTTTCTTTACTCTGTCTTTGCTGTGAAAATTTTCAAATCACTTCTCAGTAAATTAACTCTTTGTAAGTTTTCTCACAAAATCTATTCTTTTGACAATCATATGGAATAATAGACAGACAGATGCTTTTTCTACTGGATTAAGATGTAGGTGTTTCTTGCTTAGAGCATAATTTTTTTATTGGTAGAATTTTATACTATACTAATAGTAAAGCCGGGGGTCTCTTTGCGTGTTTTAATATAATTTGTATTGACAGACAGGATATAAGAGTTGGGATACCATGATGTGTTTGTTTAAGTATAAGAATAGTAGTCTTCATTAAATTGTTAACATACTAAAAGGAATTTTGATGAATTAAGATGTATATAGGTTTTTTGGGAGGGTGGAGGGTAGAGTGTAAGCATTTAAATTAATCTTATACAAATTATTATATTGAAAATGAATATTATAAATAATATAACATAGTATGTTATCTAAATTTTACACATTATCAATTTCGCTTCTTTCAAAAATGTTTTCCAAATTCATGCTCAAGTTTTATTCAAGGCATGATTAACGAAGGGGATTTTTATTTATAAATTTTACTGTGAAACGCCAAAGGGTAAATGGATGCGACCTAAACGAACGAGTACCGGACAAGTTCTGTGCAGTAGTAAGACCACTATACGTGAGCTAACTCTATAAATCATAATGTGTGCTGTAAGATTTATTTCACAAAAAGGATGATTTAAAAGTGTTCTTATGCCTAAATATTTGGGTCGTTTTATCAAAGTAGTGAGAATTATCGATAAGTGATGGTCTCGAAGCATGCGATTGGATTTCAAGGAAAGAGTTTGTATGAGTTAGGTTTTAAAGCAGCGATTCCCGATCCTTTTCAACTCACGGCACACTTAACAGGACAGTAAAATCGTCAAGGTACACCATAAGCTTTCTTAGCAAAAACCATGATTAAAAATCGAGTATTAAGATTGTATTTTAAAGTTCAAAAACTAAAATACTAATAATTGTGTGTTATTAAAAAAAATTCTGCCATGGATATAAAAATACTTATTTTTACTCCAAATTTGTTCTCTTGTTTATTTTTTAAACTACCCAAAAATCCCAAGGCACCACTTCTAAATCTTCGTGACACATCAATGTGTAACAGCACACAAATTAAAAGGTGCTGTTTTAAGGTGAGGCAAAAGGGAACTTAAGTTAAGGTTCGTACTTTGGTAGTGTTTATAAGTTTTTTGTGTGCAAAATATTAACATAATGCTTTATTAGTTTTTTATTTTAATTTTCTCCGTATTGCAATCTCAACAGTTTTTGAATATCTTTAATAAGCATCGATGCATTTGGGTTGACAGCTTTTCTATTTATTTAAAAATTTCTTCTCAAACTATTTAGTTACGGATATTCAAGAAATATTGAGATTACTATGCGTAGAAAATTTAACTCAACAAAGTTACTTTATATATTTTGGCCAGCAGATATTTAGTCTGAAGATTCTAAGAAAATTCTAAGTTTAGTTCGAGGTTATTTTCATCTCACCTGGTATATAATATTGAAGTATTAACATATCTGGTCAACAACATACCTGGCTTTAGTGACAGAGTCTACCACCAAGTGCTGTCGTCGATACCTGACTGGGAGATCTGTTATATATTTACTGAAACTCTTGTGATAAACTTTTTCTAATAATTTAAAAGGTTTTCTTTTCAAACACTACTATGCCCATGATAAATATTTAAGAACTGTTGATATTATTTAGTGTAAAAAAGTAAACTAAATGTAACTACTGAAGCACCATTTTATTTATTTTGATTAATTATTTTTAATATAAAAATTAGGGAAAATACTAGCCTTTACTAGCAATAATTTCAATTCCCCCTAAATATTCTGAAAATTTCCTTGAAAAATTAAAGGGCAATTTCCCTTGGCAAATGTTTCATCCCACAACCTTTCTAAATAACATATCATAATATGAAGTGGTGAGTATGAATACATCCCCGGGCCTCTAGAACTCCATCCAATAATCCACGAACGTTTGAAAGATTCCAAGAGAATAATCCCCCCGCGCCGGTCTGAAAGGAGGATCGGAAGGATCTCCCTGTCCGTAAAACCCTCCCTGACTGGACAAGTTCTAATCATCGAAGAAGAAGAAACTGCCTGTAAGGTTTCATCTCTCGACCCGGTAATTTGGACGGATTAGCTGTCTGGTGCTATCCGGTGGCTCCTTTCCAACTGAAAGGTCCTCTTCATACTTGAGAGACAACTTGATGAGAGCCCCTAGCGGCATTCCGTGGGATTAGCTGTAACTTCGCAAGTACACTCCGAGATAGATGACATTTGGCTTGAGCAGACACGTAACAGTAAAAAAAAGAGAGGAAAAAAACTGGTATAGCGCACTTCACATATTTCTCACTCCTTTATATTAAAATGGAGCAATTTGCCAATAAACTTAAAATTGGGAGGTACCTTCCATATCCCCATGTAAGATCAGATTATTTACAAAAAAGAAAAAAATTATGTAAATCAATAGATTTAAAAAATTAAGAAACTGAAACAAAAAAGTACCTGGCGTGTGTGTATAGCAACAATTGAGTGCATGAACGAACGGAATTCATGTACAAGGTAATTTTTGTCTGAGATATATGTGTGTTTGTGTGTGTGTGTGCGCGCGCCTGAGATACATCCCTCGTAGCCCAATTTGTATGAAGACTAGCCAGTACTAATGTACCGTTACCCAGAGGACACCCTAACTAGCCAGACCCTGGTGACTGTTGGGATAACAAACATTTTGGGAAAATTACCTGTGGTACCAGCTGAGAATCGAACCCGGGACCTCTAGGCTCATAGCCAGGTGTATTGGAAATTATTGTTGAAATTAGTTGTCTAGTAGAATAAAAATGTAGATAAAATGCATTCAACACATCTTCAATGATTGATTGTATAGTTCGACTTGATGTATTTTAAGTTATTACTAAAATTATTTTGGGTCTACCCCTGAATAACATACATTAGCCCCATGGCTTCTTTAGTGCTGACTGACAGCTTTAAAAAGTTACCAGACCAAATTACGTATCCTTACGCCGAACCAGATGATCTGAAAAAACGTGTGTTTAGCCGCTGTCACTTCTGAGAGTCAAAATTTAGGTATATATCTAAATGTTGACCGTCAAAAGTCAGCTGTGAGCTGTCAGTCAGCACCAAAGAAGCCATGGGGCTACTGTAGTTTGCTTTTTGTTCTCTCATACAGGTATTACTTTTATATACATTGATACTAGAAGTGAGCGATGTTTGCTTTTAATGCTGCGATTGGAGAGGCGGAACTTTATCTGATGGAAACTGGGATTTTCAAATTTAACGCGATTTCATTTTAGTAAGAATATTGTGATCAAACAACTCTTTACAAATTTGATTTGTTTGATAGGGATTTAAAATAGTTGATTCTAGTTTATAAAATATTTAATAATTTGAACATTGGAAGTAATCTCACCGAAAGAAAGCTTAGAGAAGAACCTAAGTTTTTTTTAGAAGATCATATTTGGACATCGTTACATATTTATTTAAATAAAATATAATAGTTTAGTCTCAACCTGTGTCCATTTAAAATTATGAGTTAACCCAAAAAATTAGATTCTTTAAATGAAAAAATTACACCTGGATACGGATATCGAATCCGGGACATTTGGATTAGTACACTAATGCTTTCACCACTGAGTTAGCCTGCAGTCGTCCAGTGTCCAGGAACATTCCCCCCCCTCATATTTCAAGGCAGAATCTGTGACGGATGTGCGGAAATGGTCAGATATAATTATATGAGTGATTATTTAAGATCGTGAGTTATCAGATAACAGCCGCTTTCGACTCAGGAGGGCTTTATGCTACCAATAATACAATGGCAACTGTAATGATGCGCATATCATGGTGGATTAGTCAATTACGCTTATATCCCCATCGAGATATTCTATGCTATGTCAGTTTGGCTCTTTGATACATTTTGAGATCCAGTCATGCCAAGAATTATAACAATGCAAAATAAAAGAGTTCTTGGACACTCCTGGCACAGAAATAATGGCAACAAGATAGCTTAAATTCGTAGACTAAATATCTCAAGTTAAGAAATGAATAGTTATAAACCAATAAAGGAAAATCAAGGAAATGGTTTTTAAAATCATAGGGTGCACTAACATTGAGAAAGCGTCTATATTTTACTTTTAATAATTTGATCACTCAACTAAACCAAAGCCTAAACTTTTTGACTTACACGCATCTAAAAGAAAAACCTAAACTAAACCAATTCAAATTTTTAAATAATCTTAAGCTCAGTTAAAAAGTAAATAAATTTATAAAATCCTTTTAAATTAAATAAATAAATTTCAAGTATAATATTATTAATAAAGATGATAGTAATAGTAATAATAACAATAATGATGATGATGATGATAATAATAATGTGTTTGAAGGCACACCCCAGTCAGCTTTTCCAAAGTAAGAAATTCCGGCCTGTCTACTGTGATAAAGTCCTTAAGTAATGCAATATCTGTCCCTGCGGGTAGCGCCAGTCATTTGTCACGTAACACCCCCTTCTACCCTCACAGACCCTTCACGCGGACAGATTCTTGTTCTTGTATTTCATGGCTTATTCCACATTCTTTTCCCATCCCTTTGTCACACTTGATTTCTTTATTTGTAATTTTTTTTTAATTCTCGCCCAACGGTTGTGTCACCAACTTTTCCTACGTATTATATTTTTATTTTGTTGGTTTGATCTTTTTTACTCTCTCTATTGATTGGTTCTACTATAGCACCAACGTATTTCTACATTATGTTTCCCTCAAAAATGTGTAACTCATTCTTTTAATTTAAGGCAAAATAATAAATCAGATAAAGGTAAAATAATTATAAAGAAAACGATTTTTGAAAACGTTTTAACAATACTTGAACAGAAGCTAAAGAATTTAGACGTGATTATTAGGTTTTCAGCCTACGCGTTTTTACTCCCTCTTTTTTGTTTTAGAAAAGATAATTTAATCAGTTGTTCTTAGACCACTAAATCATTAGGTCCCAGACACTAATCAATAATCACCTTATTGTATCAAATATAAGCTATGACTTATATAAACATACATCATATTACTGCGTTTATTGGTAAGTCCTTTGAGAGTGTTCTAATACTAGTTGTCATAAATAACCATTACCGCTGTCCTGATCCTGGTCAGAAAAACATCTTTATAGCAAGAAATAGGTAATGTATTAAATTCCCATTAGTTCCTTATTATCAATGGTGACCTGTACATCTGGAGTCTGGGCACTGTATTTGGTCTATTATTAAGCTAGTTTACAAGTGGTGGGCTGACATAAACCCTAAATACACGCTAAAGTATGTCCAGAATAGATTTAGTGTGTGCTTAACTCAAAACAATCTGTTTATAAAGTTCACGTTAAAAATTATAGGCTACTCTTTTAATAACATTAGTGTGTGCTTAATTCAAAAACAGTATATTCAGAAAGTGCATGTTAAATACCATAAAATTTTTTAAAAAAAACTAGGCTGCTTAGCTCTTGACTGAGAAGGCTTATTCTTGATTTGTATTTAGGCTTGTTAATTGTATTTTGAGATAACGAGCAAAAAGGCAGCGCAGTTATAAAAACTGAGCGAACCTAACTTTCACTAAGATAGGTTCGTTCAGCCTGTGTTTTTATGACTAGGCAAACCTCAACTCACAACTGTAGTATGTGATAGTTTATCAACTATTTCACGGCGCATCCATTCGAACGAAAAAATATAAAACCATTTCTCTCTCTTCAAGATTGGTAACTAAATTTTACTAAAACAATTCTGCTTTAGGGGCGGGCACGTTATGATAGTATTATTAAAAATGTTAGTTTTAAAATTCTGTCTGTCTGTCTGCCAGGCTGTCCCTGGCCACAGATCCAAAACGATTTGATGGATTTGGTCCAAACTTTATAGCTATATTTAATAGGCTTATACCACGAAACAGTTTATTTTTTAGCCTAGCCCTTCAATTAAGCGAAGTATGCTGACGAGTAGTTTTTTAAATTACAATTTTTTCGAAAATTGCTTTAACGATTTAGTTTAAAATTCATGTCAAGGATCTGTTTAAATGTTTTTTTGGGCAAATATTTGCTGTAGGGTAGTTTACTGATGACAAATATTTCAAAAACTTGAAATATTTTAAAACTGACTCAAATGAATTGGTTACAAATGGGTATCAAAGGAATGTTTGACATGACAAATAACCCCGTATACTTGGTTTTGAGTATATTTTCGATAAAGGGCCATTTACTGATGATTGATTTTTGAAAATTCGATCTCTTTTGAAAATGGCTCAAACGATTTTGCTTAAAATATGTATTTGGGGAGTTTTAGACAAGAAGATTACAAATAAAGCTGTATACTTGTTTTGGGGAAATAAATTTGGCGATGGTGATAGCGATTATGATGACTTTTTTTAAATTCGAATATTAAAAAGAAATTAACGATAACTAAAATTTGTATCGGGAGACTATTTTACATATCAATAATAACGTATCTTTATTTATCTAAGGATAGTTTATACTCACAACCAAATTATAGAAAATTTGAATGTTTTGGAAATTCACCTTGAAGATGGAATTCAAAATGGGAAACTGAATAGTTTTTGATGATAAATAAGAATATGATTTTATTCTTATAAATAAATACATAATTTTAGGATAGTTTATAAATAATTTATTTTTGAAAATCTGAATTTTGTTAAATATATTTCAACTATTTGATGTAAATGGTATATATAGAGTGAATGTTGTGATTAACATGTTGTGTTTGTTTTATGAGTACAACTTATTTAAGGCTATTTACTAGAAATCTATTTTGAAAATCTTCTTTGAAGCTATAATACATAATATGAGAAAGTTTGTGCAATTGTGTCGTACCATTTATTTAATTTGGCTTTGTAATAAAATGTAAAGACACATGTATTTATATATACTGTATTTACATTTACTTATCTTCAACATTGCCTTGATTTTATCTATTTGCATGAACATTAAAAGGCACATTTCATAAGATTATCTGTAATTCCTCCGGTAGAATAGCTAACAACCCTAATTTGAAATAACAATAATTTGAAAACTTGTAATAGTTGATAATTTCTTTCTTGTGAACCTTTAATTAGAGGAATTAGTGTGACTGACCAAAAAAACTCGAATTCGAGATATTGATGGAAATTGAAATCAGATATCTATTTTTAAAATGAAGAATATCACACTGAAGGGCAAAAAGAGAGAAAAAAAAATCGATTTTCTCAAAATCCACTCAAACGATTTTGATTTAATTTTGTACCTAGTCACTGTTTAACATTACAAACAAAATTTCAACTCTCATTTTCTAATAATAATGAATTTGAGAATACTTTACATAAGCGGAAATTTCCAAATTTGAACACTATCTCCGCGACTATATTAAATATTAAATATATTAACATTGTTAGCTTGTAATACTTTTAAAATTTAAATATATTTTGCTTTCAAACCAATAGTTTACAAACTATTGGAAAATATATTTTCTTAAATCGAGGTCACGGAAATCTGGTGTTGAATGTTATACTCTTTGGTGAACATAGATGTTACTTTTTTCTTAATATGTTTCTGTAAAAGTGTATATTATTTCTTTTATACTCTTTAGGGGGAATGGTGATGTTAATTCTTTTATACTCTTTAGGGGGAATGGTGATGTTAATTCTTTCATCATGTCCCTGGAGCAATGGTTATTATTGCGTTTCACAAATCTTACGAGTTTAAGTAAAGGTCTGCTTTTTTTTATAAAGAAGATATAAAGTCTGTGTGTAGCACAATATTAGTTTTTTTTAGATATATACTTTGTTAAAGTTTAAATTTTTTAATAATTTGCAATGATAATATTATTTTTTAACGTAATAGCTATAACAATAAACTTCCTCTTCCTCTCCTTTGGCTAGAGGACCGAACAGAATTTGATATTACAAACAATTTTTTTTCTACCACCAACACAAGATTTGTTAACACCTTGACCTATATATTATCACTGTCCTTTTATTTATCTATAATAATAATAATAATAATAATAATAAAAGGAAGTTTTTGTCTGTGTGTTTGTTTGCTTGTTTGTTTTTGTGCGATGCCCAGCTAAATCTACGGCACGCAAAGATCAGATTTTTTTAAATAGGTAGACTGAAGAGGGTCCGAATGCAAATCGAAGTCGGATTGTTAAATTCTTAATTAGCTTTTTAATTATGCTATTTTTAACAAACTTTTGAAGACAATATTGTTAATCTGGTTTAGAATTCCGTTTAAGAGATAACTGTGATAAAAATATGCCACATCCTCTTCGAAAAAAAAAGTGTACGAAATCGACCGTAATTATAAATTTTTTTTTGGGGGGG
>CABFOW010000113.1:121087-153033 GCA_902141385.1 Timema californicum
GGGTCACGAGCAACGCCGTGTGGAATTGCTAGTATAAAATATAATCATAATAAACTTTATTGGGGAGGGGATAAAGTCGCGTTGAAAGATTTATCTCGACAGCATCAAGGGAGAAATGAAGATATAAATTTGTTTTGTTGACTGTAAGAAATTCAGAGAGGAGTTGACGTCTCTAGACGTGCTACGCGGCTGATATGCTGGATTCCGAATCTTGTGTGAAGTCTTCAGTTCACACTTATTTAAAATATTCATACAAGTGCACGCTCCTTTATACAGCCAACAAAAATAAAGAGGGGGAACTAGACTCAGTTGAAGGTTCAGTTTAAAAGGGTAGGAATAAAATATACGTGATGTCTCTACTGAAATATATTTATTTATGTTAAGTAGGTTTGCTTACTGAAATTCAGTATTAAAAAAAGATGTAATTTTCTTATCCTTGCTGTGAATGATCGTAACATACATACTTCAAAACACAAACAATGTATTGATAATAATCTTATCCTGCATACAATTGTTTTACTTTCTCATATAAAGAGAAATAATTATTGTTTCTTAAACATTTTTTTAACAATAAAGCGAGAAATTCCTTGCCAAGTTCCGTACCTTATATTTTTACCTCAAGATTATGACGAATCTTTAAGTTGTATGTGCCCCAATCTCGAAAAATATACCAAAAAATTCTGTATGTTCTCATGCCTGTCTGTCTTTGTATCCCTGAAGCTATACCTGAAATGGTTTTATGGATTTTATTCACACTATTCATTTATATTATACATGCTCATTCCTCAATCTAAAATAATTTTATTTATTCGAGTCATAAAATTAAGGGTAGTTTATTGATGAGTAAATTTGATCAAGTTCAAAGTTTTTATAACGTGACTTTGATTATTTTTTCAAAACCAATATTGGGTAATAATAATAATAATAATAATAATAATCTTGTGTTCTGTCTTATGACAGGTTCATTCCTTGTCAATGAACTTTGACTGCCAATTCGCCCTGTCCTTTGCATCCTCCTTGAGATCCCAGAATTTACTTCTTTCCTTCAAATCATCCAATATTTGAATCCTTCTTCATAAGCTCCTCTTTCCCCCAACCTTTTCTTCTATGACGTCATGCAGAAGACAATTCCCCCTAAAGCTGTGAACATATGGTTAGTGTGTGGTAATATAAGTTACAATTTTTACTGGTTTTAGGGGAGAAATTTGTTTAAAAATAATCTATTAGTAGCTGAGTTTTGACAATTAGAAATTTTAAAAAAATGGCTGCAACGATTTTGTTTAAAAATTAATATCTGAGGAATGCTTGTAATTGAAAATAACACTATACTTTTTTAGGGAGGATAGGGGGATTCACTTAGGGCTAGTTTAATTTATATTACAACAATCAACGGTCAGCGTACAAGTACAAATGAGTACAAACTATGAAACATACTTTCTACTCTAATATACTATCTAAATATCACTATTATGGAATAAAATATTATATTTATTTGTTACCTAATAAATAAAATTTATAAAACTGCCATTTACTTTCCAGTTCAAATATGCATCGTACTTGAATTATGAGCTTAGTAAACTTAGTTATATGTTTAGGCGTAATGTACAGACTAGTCCACAGCAGATTTCGAGAGAATGATGAGATTAATTGTTTCTATTTTAATTAGTGTAGGCTAAGTTTTATTATTATGAGCTAAGCAAACTAAGTTTTATTGGGTGAAATTAAGTTTAAGTGAATAGGTTTGCTAGAAATGTTTAGTAAGGTTAATTTAGGCTAACAGATGCTAAGTTTGGCTAAGTTAAACTACGTTATACTATTTTAGTTAGATGTATAACGGAAAGGAAAGTGGGGTTAACTTTGGTAGTAGTTTTAAGATATTATAAATTGAAATAGTTCAAGTTAAACTGGTTAAATAAAACTAATTTAAGAAAATAAACCCACTTTCCTCGTCCATTGCAATTCAGTCTTTTGTGAGAGTGACGCATCAGACCATACGGCCACCTAACTGGTTAAAAAGAAGTTGATGGGTTTTTTTTACTACTTCATATTATTGTATATTAGTGAACATTTATTTATTTATGTAATTAGTGTCCAATGGTGGATTTTATTTGAGATGGTTGGCCTCCGTGATTATCACGATACGTCCTGGACGCACAATGAATCTTTGGGAACCTACCCTCTAGTCCTTATAAACATTGAGAGCGCCTTATTAATTCACTTGGCAAGAGCAGCTACGAGCTTGGCGGTTCGCACACTGTGTGGTACGGGAATTCTTGGCCGTTGGTGTGGCTCCCGCTGTCAGATACCTTATTTGAAATCTAACAAGAGCGGCTCGTGGGCTGTTGCCAAGGAAAGCAATGGCAGATAGAACCATACTGGTTCCATCCTTCGCACCATCCGTTTGACCAACCACACACAAAATAATGTATGTGGCTTGAGGTGGGTGGAATGAGAAAAAAATTGTGTTTTTTACTTTATGGCAAAACTTTTTTTTTATCAAAATAAATAAAATAATTCTTCAGTAGAAATACACAGTTTAATTTTCTTCATATTATGACCTCAACAGTTCTTTAATATATGTCAAGTGTGTCCTGAAAATCCATGACAAAATGTTTTTCAATGTAGCCGTATGTGTGGCGAATAGGAAGTTAAATTCGCCATACCATATAAAAAAATTTAAATTGGTTTGTACAACACACACTATTTAATCAAAACATTTACGCCTTGGGGCAGTTTCATAGTTAGACGTAGTACTGCTCAAGTACGATGGTATACTAAATGCAGTATGACACCTACCTAAACCATATTGGAATGGGCCAGTTTCATATGCGGAACTGTCCATTCTATTAAGAGTATGTGTAATCTTGTATTCAGTATAGTGCCATACTTGGGCTTTACTAAGTCTGACTATCACACTAGCATCTGGACTACTCAATTAAAACCGACTTAAACGCTAGTATTGAAAATTGTTCTGATTAAACACGTAGGAAAATTTAATTAAAAACTTTACAGTACTTTTATCTGACAAGATGTATTATTATTAGCACCGCGTCTTACTACCCGTTCGGGCTATACACACTTACGCTAATGTGTAATGGTAGGGTGATTGTGAGAATGAAATGGAGGATCTACAGTTTAACGTGAAATCCGAACCACGGTGGAGGCCTGGCATTCCACACATTCACAAGATGTATTGTCAGAGGTGAAGAAAGGGTTTGGTAATCCGATAAATCTGTGCCAAGACCGAGGATTGAACCCAGGACCCCCGGCGCAGAAGTCCGACACCTTACCTCTAGACCACCAGGTCACCTACAAGATGTAATAACATTGGTTGAACATATAATTCACACCTTAGTTTCTCCTCCACATTGACACCCACGATTTGAGATATGTATTCTCACTTGATGACTGCCATTGTAGAACACGTCGATTCACACATCCATCCACGTTGACACAGACATGAGCAATATTTTTTAAATGCCCGATTTAAAAGTTGGAAGATTGTTGTATGACAGAATATATATCCTCATATCTGTAACTGAAAAGTTCTGGTAAATTTTCAAATGTTCCAAAATATGAAGAGAAATAAAATCATTTGCAAGCCCGAACTTGTGTAGTGACAAAATAGTGGGGATTTCTTTGTTGAATTTTTAATATCAGAGTGGAATGAATCGTGCAATAATTTAAATGCCAATTTGAAATAATTGAGATAATAAAAACGGAGGAGAGTATTGGATGGCAGCGTTGCGTCCATGACTCAATATCAAGTTACAATCAGCACACACCATCAGGCTGTTGCTGTGAGAGCCGGCAAACTAAAATTATCCACATGGTGAATTCGCCACATGTGGCTATTGGCAACTGGGTTGCCCATCCAGTGTCTAAGTTACTACACTCGCAATAGACTGGCCTGCTGATGATGGGGATATTGGGGCTCGAATCCCAGTCGGGTGTACTGAGGGTGGTTTTTCCTAAATGGTTTTATACTATTCCTACACACAAATACTGGTATAATTTCTCTAAATTCAGCCTTACTCATTCCTAACAGACTAGCCTAAGTAGTGTACATGGGTATAGCCTGGATGGGTAGTAAGCCTTAGTGCAAAAAAAAAAGGTCACTTTTGTATCAGTGGCATTTCGTGGAGTATTGCCAATGTATACAGAGGCAGTTTAAACTTTATTTATTTATTTACACTATTTAATCAAATAAATACAGTTTAAACTGCCTCTGTATACATTGGCAATACTCCACTGTACCTGCGAATTGTTCTAATCGCTTTGTTAAGAACTCACTGGCCAGCTGTTGTTTTTTATTTGATGTACTTAACGTGAAGTTTCTTAGCCGACTGATTCTATCAGCACACGGCCTATAAACAAACTTAAACCTGCTTCGGTGGCCACATGGACTAAGGCGCTACTCTCGCGGTGGACTAGACTGCCAATAACAGGGAGATTGGGGTTGGAATCTTTGTCGAATATACTGAGGGTGGTTTATCCAAAATTGTTTTTGACTCTCCCTCCACGCAAATGCGAGTACACCTTCCCTTAATATAACCTGCCTAATTCATAAAACCATTAGTGTAACTAGTAGGCCCTACACAAGCGTATAACCAGAACGGGTAGTAAGATGCGGTGTTGAAATAAACTAACTTAAATTTATAACAAACACAATACCCACTCCCCGGACGTTTGTTAGTCACTAAGATAGGCCAAACCTCCATTTCACCAATTATAAACTTTTCAGCCAAACCAAGGATTGGAACCGAGGACTATTATCTCAGTAGGCAGGCACGATACCGACAGAGCCTAGATGTCGGACAGGCCCAGTATTTACTAACATACATTCCCATGTGATATATGTAGACATGAAACTGTGGATTAGGGGTCAAATGGGGACTCAGTGGAAAATATACAGTATATCAAAGGCACAGTTAACAGGTTCTGCTTACTTTGTCAACACTCCATGACACGTCACTGCTCTATATGTATAATCAAACATAACATACGTATCGATATAGTGTTCATTTAAAAAAAATCAGTACTAAGATTGGATTTAAAATAAAGTTTAAATTTTTGAATCAGACACACCGAAATTAATCTTCTTTCTACTTTTCCTCAATTCCTCGGAGATAGAAGTATTGTGATAGTAAAAAAAAAATCAAACTCGAAATTTTAATAAAAATGAATGTTGACGTTTCATGACACCCAGAAACCGTAAAAGTGGTATTCGTGATGCCCTCAGTCCGAGTGTTTGTGTGTCTGTTTGTATCTCGGCCTGGAATCCAAACCATTTTACGGATTGGGCTAAAACTTGGTATCTCAAGGGTTTTCATGAAATTTGATATCTAAACCTAAAACAAGGGTAATTTACGGAAGGAAAAAAAGAGATGAAATCGATTTTATGAAATTTTCCCGAACGATTTTGATAATATTTTTTATCTAAGCGTTTTTATCGTTACAAACAAAATGGCTATTCTAGTTTTCCCATGAAAATTACTTCAAGCTGATATTTCTAATTTTAATCATATCTCCGCAACTATTTCAGATACTAGATAATTTATCAGTGTAAAGATGTAGTACTATTTAATATAAAACTCTTTTATTTGAAATACATTTGTATAAAGCCAAGAGTTTCTCAGCTATAAGCAAACTTTTTTTTTATAGAACACACTGAAATTTAAATTGATTGTAATGCTCTTTGGTGGAGAGAGATGCTACTCTTTCCTCAATGTTTCTTTAACAGTATATATTATTTCATTTTTGCTCTTTGGTGGAATGTTTCTGCAACACTATATATTATTTTATTTCACACATTCGACGAGTTTTTAGTAAATGTATATATTTTAAGAGAAAAAGAGAGATAAAGTCTGTGCGGTGTACCGTTCCATTTATTATTTCCAAACCTCATCGCTTGCGTTTGAATAAACCAGATACTAAGGACTACTTTGTATGTCACACGGAATAAAATACCTTGTGAATATTTATTTATTTTCTTTATTACGGTGTTGTTCGTGTCATGATCTCTTCTTTGTCGATATGTCGGGAACACACATTAAACCTGACTTTGATGGATGGTGTTCGACCGAGTTTTAGGACTGTTCGCTACGGTAGTAAGCCATGAATTACTAATGCCCTGAGGTCAGCGTGTCACAGTTTAAAAAACAAAACACAAATAATATGTTCGACATTTCAGCAGTGGAGTCGTTCGTTTTGATTCAACGCCTACGAGACTCGCATGTCATTTTCATATCAAGGTCACCGGTTGTCATGACCGCACGAGTAACGTGCATGACACTCACCCGGAAGACGAAGGTTCAATAATATCCGGCGTCACTAGGTGTTACTTAAATACAATGAGTAGTTTTAAATAAAAGCTTTAGGATTATTCGGAGGCAATTATAAGTTCATCCAGAAAAAATGTGGTCAAAGCTGCCGCCTCGGTCGGCGAGAAAGTATCAATCGCTGTCAGACCATTTCACCTGGTTTGAGTACAGATTGTCTGTGTCTTTTTTTGAAACTACCTCTCTTATGTCTACACTAATTCCTTTCGCCTTTCATTTAACACCACACTTTGTCAATAAGAAAGAGGTGAAAGAAAACTACAAAACTTCAAATCTCAAGGTAAAGAGAATAATTAAAATTTCTGTTGTGAGCCTATAAACAAATACTTCATCTGTCAAAGGAAGGCTAGATTTAAATAGCTTTCTCATCAAGCCTAGTTTCAATGCTCCGAAAATATTCTTAAAAATTAGTTGTAATGAGAAAATTTCACATTTTCACACATTTATTTTCATTAATAGATTTCATACTAGGGCTATAAGGTTGTTAAGGAAAATGAGCCCTGCTAGACTCTTTAAACTTTATTTTGAAATAATGCATTGTAATATTAAATATCGCGTTAGAGATGAACATCTGCGCAGTAATTTCTCTCTTAACGAGGAGGGCCTCTTAATAGAGGTGGATTGGCTACTGACCCACGGAAAAAAAGGGTCAGTACAATTTTTATAAAAAGGGCATTTAAGAAAATACAATCGGCGAATATTGTTAGATTTAACCATTTTATTAGTGTTATTTTATAGGTATTAATAATAATCTCTATAACAAATTGATATGAATTGACGTATGAATACAATAAATTACTCGTAGATCTAGTAGCTTTTATAACTGTCAGCCTTTTCTATTAAAACTAAACTGTAGTACAAACAGTATTAAGATTTTCCTGTTTGCATTAAAACAAATTATCGTTAGGTGAATAATTCTTAACACAACTTTCAGCTCTAAGACATTAACATAACTTAATATTTATTACAAAAAAAATTGAAAAACCCTAAATCAGGATTTGTATGCTTTAGGGATATACTTAATAGTTTATGCATAGTTGTCAAATCAGTTGACAGTAATTTTTACAACATTGCAGTAATAACCCCTTTGAGACAAATTTAAATTGAGATTTTGTAATTGTATTGGAGTCTGAATTATTTGTATGAACTTGTTTGATGGAATTCCACTATCACATAATTTCTACTTATATCTGAATACAAAAAAGAACATCAATGGTGGCTCGATAGTTGTTGCCGAAGCAATCAAGTTTTGATGAGACTGTAATAGTACATTGTTTACTCTCATTTATTATCAAACTTGACATTTAAATCCAATGAATATACAATTATTTATTGTTCATTACATTATTTTGTGTGTGTTTGGTCAAATGGATAGTGAGAGGGAGTTAACATTTGAATAGGACTGTCCAGTCAAGCTTTGCATGTCCTGGCAACAGCCTACGAGCAACGTCAAAAGACTGTGTTTATATTATAGACTAGTTTTGACCAAGCTTTTACGCGTATAATAGAATTATAAAAAAATCTCTTTGAAATATGTTTCTTTGTGGTATTTATTAAAAACTAAATAGTTACTCTTTTATAGAAGCTATAGATAATATTAGTCTCATGGAGTTCTGTTTGTCGCCGTTAACGTCTTGAACCAATAACCTGACCATATCTTGACAAAACGATGTTGTTTGAGTATTTAATAAATATCTAGTATCATTATTTTATCATCCCTTTGAAGACCCTTATCAAGCTGTCATGTAAATAACGCATTAGCCATCAAATTTATTTTTCTTATTTGAAACGTAGCAATTCTAGCGCACGGTATCTCATAAATCTTAACACGCCAATTACAGGATGATTGTTTCCCCTCATCCCCCCCCCCCTCTCGACCAACCCCTCCCACGACCGTCAAAACTATCATCTCAAACCCACGACTATCTTACTCATTTGATCTTTTAGCTGTCGACGGAAGCCCATGAACTTTTACACCTCAATTACCTTACCTCGCAACAAAAGGTATATTTACACATCCACTATTTCCAAAAATGCCGCGTCACTAAAAGAGTCATTTGTTTTTCATGAGCGAACAAGTTCGCTTCACTTTGCTAAGGGATGATAGATAGGTAGCAATGAAAGTGACCCTTAAAAACCCTCCCTATGTAATTACGTTTCTAATCTCCATAATTTAAACAGAAGCAGTTCTACACGATGACTTCCTTCCATGCTCATTTGTGGGGGTTGGAGGGGGTGGAGATAGTTTCAGCTGAAACCATAAGGGGAAGATTTTCAGTCTACCAACCCTTGGTATACTTTAACGTAAATGTCCATATTTCATATTACCGAAACACACACACACACACTCTCGCTCTCTCTCTCTCTCACACACACACACGCACATACACACACACAGACACACACATACATATATATATATATATATAATAAAAAGAGTTTTGTAGCGGAATAATAGGGAGTGGTTTTTCTACCCTCTTCCTTTGTATGTGTGTGTGTGTGTGTGTGTGTGTGTGTGTGGTTGCGGAAAGTTTACGAGGGGGTGAGAAGTGTGTTATTTGTGTATGGATTATCTGAATATTCGCTGCAAACACGCAAAGTCCACACAAAAATACACAGTGGTAATTTGATGGTGATGTGTAACAGTATACAAGGGCCTAATGTGATAAGGACTGAGGACAAGAAGGACTCTACACTGTGTTACACACACACACACACACACACACAGAGTTTTTATTTAGAGTATGTTGATTTATTTTATTTTATCACCACATCTCATGACCACTTCGGGTTATACGTCTATGTACCAACGATAATATGCTAGGGATGATAAAGGTTAAATTTAAATGAAATGTAGGTAAATTCACGTGAAGATAGAGTGGAAAACGACTTAGGAAAACGACCCTCAGTAAGCCCGATCGAGATTCTAGTCCATGTATCCTCTTCATCGGCAGTCCGCTCTATTGCGATGGTGGAGCATTAGAGACCATTCTACCAACAAAGCAGGAAGTGTTAGTTTTAAAACTATCAAAATGTTTTTTTTAAACATTATATGGAATTAAACTTACGTGTCTCAGGTAAAATACTATTTTATTTTTGTTAAATTTTCGAATTGATTTTATTCTCAAAACAAAAAATAAACTATTACAAATACATTTAAACCAATAGAAATACATTTTAACATTTCGTTATTTTAGAATCGCTACCCCTTCGCGATATTCAATTATCTACAATAAGAGGACAGAACAGTATTCTTAAGAGCGTTTTCTTAAAGAGAGAGGGGGAAACCCTTTAGGAAAATATTACCTGAGTATACCCTTGCTGGAGTTTCAACCCCGACCTCCTCCTAACCAAAAAAACAAGACAAAAATAAAATAAAGTTATTATTTTAATTATGTTAAATTTTCTGTGAATTTGTTTTAGCTCAAATTGAGCGTTTTCCCCCGCCTTCAATCAAAATATAGGCCTATAAATAGTTATTAATTACATTTAACTGATATGTGTGTGTACGCAGCGTTAGCATATCTTTATTTGTTCAACTATACTTATAATTTACAAACAAAGTGAATTGAAAGAGAAAATGCTCACAACATTATAAATGAATAATAAAGTGTTATTTAATATACAAATATTACACCTGCTTGTTTGTAATACAAATAACTAGTATTATTTCAATATTATATTACTTAAACAAAAATTCGTTAATCAATGATACAGTGATAAATGTTTTTGTCCCACAAGTTCTACTATATTTAAAGATAATTTGAGGAGCCTTTTTTTTTTAGAGTGAGCCTACATTAGTTGAAATGAGATTAGTAGTCACTATAGAATAAAGTTAATGGCCTTGATATTTCACATTACTTCCGCTCCACTAGCTAAATTGCTCGGTCTTTATTCCGGGCGATCTTTCTTTGTGTGCTCTACGCGACTTATGTCGCTGTTGCCCCGAGTCCCGCTTATCACTACGAGGAAGGCTCATAAGTTATCAACAGGACATGATCAGAGCAAGTAAGTACACTCCCGAGGAGGATAATGTTCAAGGAGTAATAGCCGGTAGTCAAGCCATAATATGGCCGGATAGTCCATTCAACGAAAAGGATGATCCACAAAACATTCGAACCAACAGTGGCGTGGCGGTTTTCTTTTCGACATTTAGAAATTATAGTTAAAAAAATAAGTTAAATCTCAAAAGCTCAATGCTAAAAAAAATATGATTTAAATAAATAAATATTGACATCATAATAAATTGGACTTGTATAAGAGAAAAATGAGTAATTATATTTTTTAGATTGAAAAATGACACATGGACACGGGAATAGAATCCAGAACCTTTGGCTTAGTGCACCAAATGCTCTTTATCACCGAGATATCCAGGAGTCATCCAGTGACTAGGGTCAGTCTTCATCCAGTAAGTCAGTAATATTTTATCAGAAATAAATAAAAATTAATAAAGTAAGTTATATTAAATAAAATCTTTCCATGACTGCAATCTATAGAGCTAAAAAGATATTTTTTTTATTGCCACAATTCGTGGAGGTCCTGATTTGTAACCCTTCTGTCACCCTCCCATAAATACGGGCCTGGTTGCCAGGGTAAGTAGAGTTAACCAAAAACTGTACTTGTAATATGTTCTCATTAAACAGTAACACAATCATTGGTCAGAAAAAAGCCCACGAGGTATGTGTCCGATACCTTATCTCAGTCTGGAGAATATCTACCTACTAAGCTAAGAGGCCTGGGTTTGTTTCCCAGCATGGCCAAAAAATGTATAGTTGGTCAGCGAGAAGGAATAAATCTCTGTCAGGCCACACGACTTAAAATACAGTGATCTGTGTTATTTTCTGGGACTACTTTTATATCCCGTATTACTTATACTCTTTTTCTCCCTTCAGCTACCACGATACTTTGTCATGTCAATAAGAAAGAGGGAGAAAGAAAACTACGAGATTCCTTATCGCAAGATAAAGAGGAACGTTCAATGCTAGTTCTCTAATATCTTAAAATTTTATGTTGTGAACCTTAAAAAAAACTGTATTAGTTAGAGGAGGATAAATCTAGAGCCCTTATTCATTGAGCCTAGTCTCATAGCTTCACAGATATGCTTAAAAATTAATTGAAATTGAGATAATGTCACATTTTCACACAAAAAAATTGTATAACTCAAACTATAACTCATCGTAGAATTAAATATTACGTTAGAGCTGAACATCTGTGCGTGAATTTTTCCCTTACCTATGTGGCCCCCTTAAATACGAGCCTCCCTTTCACAGTGATGAATTAACAACCTTGGGCATGGTTGGTGTATTTATTCTAAGTTTAAAGTAGCTAGGCGAAATATGTTGGAAACCACACATGGCCCTCCTAAAGCAACGCAAGCAACGTCAACAGATTCCAACAAAGAGGTGCAGTCATCGAGCAACAAGCATAATATACAGGTGGGGTCGAAAAAAGTATTGTAACATGAAAATCTCCACTTTTTGAAGATAATGTCACTCGGGTGATCTCCACCGGACGTCAGACAAACCTCAGCACGTTGTCCGTCACTTTCCTCAGCATATATAGTCTAATTGTTTCCGTCCCACCCTGTATATATTTGTAAAATCATAGTGAAATTGTGGAATGCCAGGCCTCCACGGTGGTTTGGATTCCACGTTAAACTGTAGGTCCTCCATTTCATCTCACAATCACCCTACCATTACTCATGAGCGAAAGTGCGTACAACCCGAACGGGTAGTAAGACGTGGTGTTAATAATAATAATTATAGCATAATGAAATATAATGTCAGTGTGATTAGTCAAGTGGAAAGTGAGGGGGTGAGATATCACAGGTACGGTTTTTACAAGTTCTTCTTGCCTTGGAAACACGACACTGTTAACCAGCAAATAATAAAACTCTTTTATTTGTAAGCAGATAGTCCAGTTTGCGAATTAACCGTATGTTCATCATATTAAAAAAAAATTCATTCTTAGTTTTATTTTCCGGCTACATGTGAACTAGGCTATCTAACGAGTCATGGAATGTTGTTGTTGGCCTTTGTAGTATGACAAATGGTTTACAAGTTTCGTGGCGTGGAGTGTTGCCAAGGTAAGCTGAGCTTGTTGAAACTACCATTGATATGTTTTCACTCCCTTGGTATATAATCGAATTAGGCTTTTCTCTACATATCTCACATGAGAAATGTGTTTCTGTTGATACTTGATCAACTAGTATCTTATTGAGTGATGAGAACATTTCACAGATACAGTTTTAGCTAACTTATACTAATCCTAGCGATATTACACATTTGTTTAGTAGGTTTTAATTTGTTATGTGTTGGTTTAAAAAAGAGCTAGCCGTGTTTTTCTAATATCTGTAAGACTACCCTCTTGTCATTAAATCGAATAGTTGAGAGTCTACTGTAGTTTATTTTTACGTCAATCATAAAAATATTTGCGCCCTTTGCTTACCCCAAAAGGTAGCAAGTTTACATTGTATTATTCGACCATAGTGTAGCCCAGAGGTCGGCAACCTTTTAGGTATAAATAGCTATTTTCCAAATATGTTTTACTCTAGGGGAACCAAGAAAAATGTCGATTCTTATATTTGAATTTTATACCTTTTATTTATGTATTTATTAGCGACAAGTTGATAATGTACATATTTTAAATGTAACGAACAAAACATAAACTAGAATATTCTCACTCTTCAGATTTAAATATTTGAGCCTCAAATTTTTAGGCATTCTACAAAATGGGCTTATTGTTAAAAACTTATTTATGAAGATATTAATGGATTCATAAATTTAGGACTAATGATTACTATATAACAAAGAAGTTTAATTGCTAATAATATATTACTCTACAACCATCCTGTTATTTATCAATAAAATTATTTAACCTATAATGTACAAAATTACAAAATATGAGGTGGGTGCCTAAAATAGTCTAAAAGAGCGACCACGGCAACCGCATCGCCGAACCCCTGGTGTAGCCTATAAGATAGCGCCATCAAGGTAAGACTGTATATTACACTTAACCTGGATGGTAACAGTCTCACCTTGACAAATCACACTATGGCCTCATTCTATAAGCTACACCATAGTGTAAACGTGCAAGGTAAGCTTGATACTTTTCAAGGTAAACGAACCGTACATGCGTACTAACTAAAGCACCCTTGGAAATCAGTTTAGTTAGGTATCTTAACTCTTCTTTATCCATGAATAAATATTTGAGTCAACTCTATAAAACGGTATTCCCTCAAATTGACTCAACGTTTGAAAATCAAAGAGACTCTCGTTGGTGCTTACTCTTAAATTTACATACGTTTTATAACGAAACATTTGCGGACAAAGCTAAGTAAAGGTTTAGTAGCAGGAGAAAATAAAGTAAATACTAATAGAATGAAACAAACATAGCTACGTTCATTTGTAGACGATGGCGAATTTTATTAATTTGAGTGTGGAGTTAATTGATAATTTCAACGAGCACTGACGCCTTCTAAGTTACATATGTAGATATAAGGGGGTTTTCTTAGTTATTTTAACACCGTGAATAGATGGCCTGGCATACCAATGCAGCACGGTGATTGGCTACTGGTTCAGTACACCGCTGTGATTGGCTAATATTTATAGCACTATTTCAGCTCTTTCCCCTCCTTACCAAATTCGACACCCTTTCCACGGTTTTTATGTGTTGTATTCATGTTCAAAATTGTTGGTTCTTGTCCAAACTTGTTCATTCCTGTCTCATTTGATTTTTGTCCCATGTGTCCCTGAGGGGAGGATTTTGGGTGGGAGTTTTTTATTTTTGTGGGAGTTTTTTATTTATTGGTAGGGGGAGCGTGTAGTCTCGGGCGTCAGGCACGCGTCCCGCTGTGGCGGGCAACTCTAGGGATGAGGACGGGGAGCGTGCGGGAGGAACCTCTCTCGACGGCCGTTTACCATAAAGTGTGAGCAATGTTTCAGTGTCACAAGCCCCTGAATCTATTTTGGTATCGTAACCCGCCCCCTTACCCATCCCCTATCTATGTGTTATTGGTTTTTACCGGTGACGTAATCGCAACCCTTGCACAAGTTTGGCGGCTCGACAAGACAAGTCGAGACAGGAACAGATCACAACCTTGCATTAAGTCACAACCATCCCCTGGCAATGGGTTTTTCCCGGTGATGTCCTCGCTCATTAGGGTGATGTCACAACTATAGAGCATTGACACAGCTCTGATTATGCACAATCAGGGGCCTCTCTCCAAATGGAAGCCTCAGTTAGGGGCCGCTATCCCCCAAAAAAGTCTACTAAAATTGGTTGTATGGTATCGTCCGCCAACATGCGTGTATGTAGGTATCTGCCATTCCAACATGGACCACTGCTGGCGTGGATAAGGGGGAGTAAGGTTGAAATGTTCCATCGTTTATGTTGAGTGAAGGAGAGTAGAAATCCATCCCAGTTCACCCGAGCGAGATTCTAACCCTTGACCTACCCCGTCATAACAAGATAAGCTACACGCACCCTTTTTGGCTAAACGTCTGTATATCAATTATGATAGTATAGTAGGGATAGCTAAGAAAATGTCCCAGCATTTTACGTGGTATGGAGGATTAAGGTAGAAATGTTCCAGCGTTTACGTGGCGTGAGGGAAAGGGAAGTAATTTAGACGCATCCTTTCTGGCTAAGCGTCTATATATTAACTAAGATAATGTGGTAGGGAGGATTAAGAAAATGTTCCAACATTTTATGGTTGTAGGGAGGAGTAAGATATAAATGTTCCAGCATTTACGTGGAGTTAGGGAGAAGGAAACCATTTAATGAGAATTAGTGGCAGTACACCTAAGTGGAGATTTGAACCCTTGACCTCCCCCGCCATAACTAGATGAGTTACACAGGAAACCATTTAGTGAGAACTAGTGACAGTACAACTCGTCGGGGATTTGAAACCCTGACCTTTCTCACCATAACTAGATGAGCTAACACACACCCTTATGTGATAAACGTATATCTATATATTAATTATGATAATGTGGTAGGGATGATTAATAAAATGTTCCAACAGTTTACCCTCGGCAGGGATTTGATTCCAACCTCTCCCCACCAGAATTAGATTATCCTGACATTGACAGCATGCCCACAGGGATTTGAACCTTGGTATCTTTCGGAGGGGTAGCACTGCTAATGTATGTCAGAACCGTCATCCAATCAAATGCTTCCTTCCCGTGGCAGAGTACACCCCGCATTCGCAAGTCTCCGTCAGAATTAGATTGCATTTGCGTAACTAGCCCACCAAGGAATCACATCTACTTAACAGCGGCGTATTCTCTGGATATGCTAGTCCTGCGCCGCATACCCATAATTATATGGACTATTTTCTAAATTCAATGTTGCCCGTGCAAACTGTGTAAATGGCAATGTTTAGATTAAGAATAAATATACATGTATAATGTGTCTATATATTTTTAATTTGAAACTAATATTTGTTCATAACTCAAGAATATTGTGTTTTAAGTAATTATTCCTCCAAAAGGGTCTTGTATCTACCCAGATTATGAAGACTAGGACCTTCTGCTTGAAAACAGCAGGCAAAGCTAGAGAAGTTCTAATGACCTTGACCAATGTCTATGGGATCGCAACACTCCCCCTTGTCCCTCGCCAACAAACATTGGCCAATGAACTAGGGTGTTTACAACCCAGGGCCATCGACATTCTAGTTTACAGTGAGATTAGCACCTTAGACTATGCGGCCAATGAAGTGGATCTGTATCTTGTTAATAGAACTGCTAGGGTAGAGATGAGGACGGAATTAATGCACACGCATCAACGGGAAGAAAGAGGGAAAGACCATTTAGGAAATGCAACAACCCAATATATCCAGCCGGAATTCGAGTCCCGACCTCCATGTCACCGGAAAACTAGTCTAAAATTCATTGACGTGTTTAGTCCATGTGCTCACTTAAGCGGGTAAATTGCATTTTAGATTCCCTTAAAAACCAATAATTTAGAACAATATTCTTAACCTAAGCATTCAATTTTAACTTCGGGAATATGCTGATAATAATTATAAATACTAGCACACGTGGGCATGCGGACTAAGGCATCAGGTTCATCTTATATGTTTTGCCGTTGATGGGGTAGCTAGTATTAGAAACACGGCTGGTTTAATAATAATAATAATAATAATAATAATAATAATAATATAATTTAGTGGTGAAGTTAAGTCTACCACCTTTTCTTAAACTTAACCTACAATTTACTGAGGTGTGGTTTTCCACTCTCTCTCAATGAAAATGTGGGGACATATCTTCTTAATTTAACCATCTTAATTCCTTACCCATAAGTGTAAATGTTCGGACATGCGGACTGGTAGTAAGATAAGGATCCAAGAAAATAATAATCTGGTAAACACATTTTTTGCTTTATATAAAATACAAAATTATTTGTACAATTAATTTGTAATGTAGATTTGCAAAGTAGTATTTCAGATTTTAGTTTTTTTTTAATTGAGAACACACATATTATATAAAACTATAATTAATCTCTTTGAAACAATCTAAATATTGTTCTGACATTCTGGCATTCTGGTTGGCTTTACAATCTAGAGCTAAACTAAAAACGTTTTATCAAGCCATTCACTTGTTTCCAAAAGCTAATGCGATTCAGTTACGTTGTGCGTAGCTTCTAAAACTTTATATAAGAACATAAAATTTATGACCAACCTAAGTTGTTCGTATGTGTAGGATTAAGAAACATGTTTAATGGATACTTTCTATGCAAATCAATAAGTTCAAGGTTTTGTAAATATAAACTTTACTACAAACCCAACAAATAGGCTGCGTATACAGTATATTGATCAAGTTCAATAGATAAACCACATGCGATCCAAAATCTTTTTTTCATTTCTTATATTTGACTAGCCTCTGAAAAAAAAAGTAAAAGAAAGAAAAATAAACTCAAAAGTTTCGCTAGAAGTGTTTGACAAAACTATACATATAAATATATTTCTTTCTTCAGTTTATTTTTCTCTGCTTTTTTTTCCCCTCCCCCATCCGACTTGGCTATTAATCACAGTCTTTTTACTTTCCACTAGATTTCCCAGGAATGTCTAGTTAATATTTCATCTCATCATTCAGACGATAGAAAATATCAAGCTACATCGATAATAATCAGAAAAGTGTAGAGAATGTCCGCTCAGTAGATTTATATAGAGTATGGGTCAACTTGTATGAGAACTGACGGTTCACTGGTTGTTGAGATTTACGGGCTTTCATTTGACATGTCTTTTGTTTTGCTTGAGCATCGCGTCCTACTACCATTTCGAGTCATTCTCATACATGAGAAAACAAAAAAAAAGTTATAAGAGTAGGGATGATGAATGTATAATTTAGAGGAGATTTACCCGAATTTTCATGGAGACCATTTATGAAAAACAACTCTCAGTACACCCGCTCATTATTCAAAACACCGATATCACCGTAATTGGCATCTTAGTCTATTGCTTGAGTGACGCGTTAGACCGATCGACCACCTATGCTAAATAAACAAATATCCGTAACTATAGATGATACAATATTTGAGAGCTTCAAGGCCTAAGAGTGATGGGCAATCTTATTGTGCCACATCTGAGGCCGTAAGAAATGAATACATATTCTTCACCTCAATATATATTTTTTAGTCTACATGTCACATAAACTAGAACTTGGGGTCGGTTGGTTGGTTGCACCGTTGCAAAAGGAAGGGGGAGAAGAAAAGGAACGTTATAAAGAAGAAGTGCCGTAGAATTGAGAGGTGAAAATGAGAAGGAATGGCTTCGGTGTTAGCAGCGAGGAAAAAGTAAAAATAAATGAAGCTTTTAAAAGAGTTTTTCTTGCGCTACTATCTATGGGCTACCCACACAAACAAAAGAAGTCGGAGCGTTGTTTTTTCTTTTGAAAAAAAAACAAACTCTACCGCTAAGGAAGGTTTTTTTCTTTTCCATGAAAAGAAGAAGGAAACAACCATACTTTAAAACGTAAGGAAGAAGATGGCTGGTTTTTTAAATGTCATTTTTCTGTAAAAATGAATACAATGTTTTATTTGAATATGAATAATTGTTTGTATCACTGGTGCGAATAATTTACTTAAAATGACATTTATTAATGATCTCGCATTCCTTGCAGAGATTACAACGAAATTAAAGTTTAATCAAAACTATTCGAAAATTTAATTTTTTCACTAGAAAATTTCACACTTTAATTTGTCTGAATTGGAATAGTGTAATGTTATCTACTATGATTTATAATTACTATTTAACGACCCACATCAGTTGTCAAATTATCTAAGGTGTTTATCTCGCCATAGGTGGTATTAACTGTGATGAGGAAATCAGGGTTCGAATCCCAGGTGTACCCTTCATTCATATTGTAGGCTAGCAAGCTTACTTTGCATTATTTCGCTATGGTATAGCTTATAAGGTGGATTCACAGCATAATCCGTCAAGGTAAGACTGCTACCTTTAGGGATAAATGGAGTGTACGCAAATGCAGGCACATTTTAGCGATTCTAACTTTATATTCACCACCTCATAAAAGTAATTAAAATATCCACGAAAATATTATGGTGGTGGAGGGGGAGGGAACGTGACTAAAGATCAGTATTGTTTGCAGTTTTTATTAAAATAATCCTTTTTTTCTTGGCGAAATTAAATGTTATATTGCATCAGTAGATACTTTTAGTTTAGTTTTCTTCTTAAAGTAATCACAACAGTATCTTGGGTACACCTCCAAGAGTTGGTTGTGTACCTCTTTGACCGGTGAGATATGAATCCGGCCCCACCAATCCTTTAACAATGCTATTTAGGGCCCTGCCATAATACTGATTCAACCCCAAGGACCAACCAAAAACTTTCCATCTTATTTTGCACAGACTTGGGATAGTGCTGTGCTTGATATTAGGTTAGTCTTATTTAGGTTTTGATCGTGTTGTGCCATAGGTAAAATTTGATTTGGTTTGATAAAGTTATGAGAAGTTAAGATTGTGTTGTGTTAAACTATCCATCATTTGCTGTCTTTAGTTCACCTTGAGAAAACAATTATATCCATCCTTAGTGAAATGTCTTTAACAGCCAGGCCCAAGTTAGTACACCAAGGTGGGGCCGAACTCCAACAACCTTCCTTTCCAACGGCTCTTAATGGGGTCGAGTTCGTATGCAACCCTTTTTTCAATGTAGAAATGATCAATTGATTATCTGCCGCTATTGTCACTTTGACTACCCCCTTGGTTACAAAGTTCTCTCTAATTCTAGGCGAGTATGTATTACGGCCACGATTCGAAACCTACATGATGAATGTGTGGGTGTCAATCGTGAGTTTTGTGTTCACTCATTTCCTTGCTCCCCGTTCCTCCCCTCACAGCCCCATTCATTTCTGTCAAAATGCGATATCACATTAAGATAAGGCCATATAGTCAGTCCTATGTATGGACGAAGGTGTATATAGAGACGTGATCTAGCATCGAAACTATTAAGATCTCATGATAACATATTCTTTTTATATATACAACCTTCCCACCCTCTAGGTCATTATCCTAGCAGCTTAGTTGACAATTCTGCACCTGGTGGAATAAAGTGTTATCTTCAGCCTAAACAGTCTTACTTTAAAGTGTTCAAGCGAGCTTTTTGAATAATTTTAAATATTTTGTTGCTGTTTTGTACTAAAAATAATATTAATAATTACCTTCTTTAATAAGTTCATTGATATATTAAAATACTATCATAATTATTTAAGTTTAAATTACATATTATTAAAACCTTGATATACTACAGTAAATATGTTAATGTTGTTATTTTATCAATACAAATTTTAAGGTAATTTCCTAACTAAGTGTATTTTATAAGTTTACTAATACAAAATTAGAAGTTGTTTCTTAGTAACAAACAAAATTAAAAAACCATTAAACACTCACTTGAACACCCGTCTTACTTTTTTCTAAGGGTGTGAAAATGTATATTCTTATGAGTGAGAAACGTAATTATTTTTGAAAATATGTAACTTAAATGAGTCTAGGGCATTACAACGAGGAGGAAGTATAATACTATATTTATTTTCTTATATAGGCTGACATACGAGCTATGAAGAAGTTATTTTGACTATTGGAATATGTTGATACAGATAATTGTTCCCACGATTATGTAAAAGCTTTTTGGCTTATAATGTATACTATATATATATATATATATATATATATATATATATATATATATATATGTAAAAGCGTGGATGAAAAAATTCTGTCTGTATTTTTAATAAATAGTAAGACACAATCGTATAAACTTTCTCAATACGCCATTTTCTAAATTTTGTTGTTAGTAAACTGCAAGGTGAGCAAAAACTAGCTGTGCAATACATATAAAGTAGTTACATTATGACACGATACAATATATGTTGGAAATGGTCCCCCACGTGCTTGCATACACGTATGTAACCGTTATCTTTTAAAAAAAGATCCATGATAGTCCAAACGTTGGTATTTTGTTGATGAATGTTGTATTTAACGGCTTCCTTCGTTTAAAGCAGAAAGTAAGAATTGTATGTGATGAAGATGTGAGATCTGCTGAACATGGAGGCTATTTATCCTTTGACACCGCTCAATAACGCCAAGGAAACACAATTGGTACATTCAGTAGCACTACCTTGCTGGAAGTATCCAGGTAAAATCTCGTTTCAGTTAAATGTCCAAAAAAAAGGGTACAGAATCAGTTCATAGTAGCGTTCCACGTTTTATGGTACCAATGAAAAGTATGGGACCGATCATCCATTTGAGAGAAATCGAGCCTTACGCGGATTATTCTAGGACCAAATCCGGCTGTTTGGATGGATGAAACCATGCCTCATTTGAAAATGATATCACACACAGAAGGAGACAACTGCTACCGGTCATGTAAGTCGGTAATAGGTAAAGTGGGGTTTCCTAGCTGTCAAATGATGACATGGATCAATGGCAGGCGCGGGGTCATCGGCCCCTAAATTGCTCGCCATGCAAGTTCACGCGCGTGGCTACGCTCGGAGGACATGGCCTTGAGAGGTGTTTGTTCCCCAAATACTGGCTGCTGGATCCTAAAAAAGCAGGCGGGGTTCAATTTGAAAATTCCCTGACTTATAAAAGGTATCAGCTTAGAGACGTGGGGGAGTAGGCTTACTTTAGTCTATGGACAATCGTAAATACTCAACACGACTGGCGTGGTCTCTTTCTTTCAGTTCGTGCACTGATGTTATCTTGTCGGGTTGGAGATGCAACGCAAGTAACTGATATTCTTTCATAGAAACAATTAAATTATCCAATAGAGGGAAGGTTTTTAAGAAAGGGTTGGAGGATGAATGGTCATTGTACGTTGTTAAGTCACGTAAGCCATTGTTCATATACTACCAAGAAATACGCGGTTCTAACGTCCACAATATTAGTGCATATTTACCTTTGGCTCATTATATGCCTAAAAAATAATTTACTCTAGAAAAATTAATAAACGTAATTATTTATCATATCTCCCAACACCAATTTTGAATCAAATCGTTAGAACTATTTTAAAAACTCTAATATTTTTTTTTCAAAATCAAATCAATTAACTACTATTAATTATTTAAAGAAAAGAAAAACAAACGTATATAATTATTTATAATGTAACAGTATTAAACGATTCCCAATTTATACCAAATCGCTAATACCTTTTTCAAAATATTAAATTTTTGAAAAATTAAACAAATTTTTATCAAAATAAATAAATAAACAGTTTTATTTGTCACGTCAAATACTACCTAGATTCTCATTTTGAACAAAATCGTTATAGTCATTTCCAAAATATTTCTAAATCTAAAAATTCATTGTTCATTAAATTAACCTAAAAATTGTTACACAAAGAAACAAAAATAAGTGTTATTTGTAAGGTAAAAAAAACACACACTCTCTCTCTATATATATATATATATATCCATTTTAAACAAAATCGTTTGAGCCATTTTCAAAAATGTTGGAACTTAAAAAAAATCACTCATCAGTAGACTACCTTTAATTTAAGGGTTAAGATAATAATAATTAAAAAACGCCCCATAATTATTAAATATCGAGTTTGAACAAAATCCAGCCGACCGTTTTCAGATTTGTGGCCAGGGACAGACAGAATGGTAAAATTCACTTTTTTGGGTTAGGACACACACCAAATGTAAATATTTATTATAATTTTGATGTCGAAAATCTAGTTTTAGTTTAAAACTTTTCAAAATTGAGTTTAGTAGTTGTTACCTTTTATTTTATTATACATTTTGAATTTTTTTTAACCATCAACTAACTGTTTTTATATCATTGCGCCTGAATTTATAGCTTACTAACTTTGGTCATTGTAACTTAAGGTAGAAGTGTAGGGGATGCGATAAAAGATCATTATTTGTGCAGTTTTTATAGAAAAACCTGGGTTTTGAGCAAAATAAATTTAATATTGCTCCAATAGAAATATAGAGATTAATTTTCTTCACGTGGTAATATCAGCAGTTGTTTAATATCTATCATTATCATATTAGCATTTGATGAAAAACTTTTTAAATGATTTAGAAAAAGCTGTTATTACATCTCGACAAATTTTTTTTAAAAAAAACTTGTTACTATCATCATGTGAAGAAAATTTAAACTATATATTTCTACTGGAGAAATATTTTATTAATTTGGAAAAAAAAAAGTTTTGTTATAAAAACTGCAAAAACACTGCTCTTTTCTCGCGTTCCCTGCACCCCTAACTTAAGTTATGAGGAAAACTCACAGACACTAAATATTATACCTGTGAGATGCCTTTTTTTGTCACACTTTGCTACCTCCAACAACAAAAAATTATCAAATAATAAATAATCTTTACGTCACAGGATCATTTAGAAGGAACCCTTAAATTACCGTTTAACAGGCTATAAAAATATGATACGGAATATAGGAAGAATAAATATAAAGAAATTGGTTTAAAAGTTTATTTTTCTACTGCTTATATTTATTAAGTTAAAATATTTTCTTTACAATGCTCTGTAAACAAATCATTAATGAGTAAATTAATTATAAAGTTGTTAGTGATTTTCTCAGTGAAATATTTGGCAGCATTTTACTGAACTATGAGATGTAGTAGCTACTTTCAAATGTTAACAGTATAAATAAATACAATCCATGTGGTATATATTTTGCTTCAGAGATAAAAAAATTTTCTTAAAAAAGGGGTAGAAAAAAAATAATTGTGAGAAAAAGGCAGAATTTTGCCAACTTTATCGTAATAACAAAAATATTCCTACTTTATATCCAAGAAGCCGAAGAGTACTTTTTGATAACACATTTTTGAAAGTGGGTTTGGGATTCGGTTGGTGTCGCGTTCCGTAGGGCTTTATGTTATATAGGCGTGTATCTTCATAACGACTATCGTCTAGACACTGCAGCATCGTTAATAAGCGTCGGTTTGACCCTCAACCATTGTGTTTCTCCATGCACAGACAGCTAGACCTCGTTCTCCGTTATAGTTTCCAGAATAAGATGCTTAAATCTGTTTCAATAATGGTAACGGATTATCCAGAGGAAGAGTGGAATATGGTCTTTCAAGTTCCTCTTGGCGAATATACCAATGATGAAGGGAGGACATACTCAAATATAATAGTAAAGGTAATAGAATGAAAGGAGAAGATGGCAAAATGAATCGCGTTTCAAATTAACTTTAGCATTCACCAAGGGGTGGCTCACAGTGCCGTGTCGTGGCTTGTTGCCAGGACCAAGATTTCATCTAAATAGTTTCTGTGAATTGTTCTCATCGCTCAGTAACACACCCATTGGTCGGGTATCAACGAAAATACATTTTCCACGTGAAATGTGTAGATCAGAACCTGTATGTGATTGGTCAAATGTGATCTCAATTGGTGGGGAATATAACTACCACAGCTAAAGTTTTAACACGCTCGTACTACCCTAGAAACACAACGCAAGAACACCATTAATGACTACGGCAATCATACTAAGCACAAGTACACTAATAGTTATGTTAACAGTAGGCCTCTCTCCTTCCAATCAAACACATGCTAAGTAGGCCTACACTTCGTTTATCCTGAGAGGTAGCTGTCTTACGTTGACGAATTACAGCAATGCCCTTATCTTATTAAGCTACTTCATAGTGGAATAATTCAAAGTAAGCTAGCTTCCTTACAGAACAAAAATCTGTAGATCATTAATAGTTATGTCATGTTCTTATCGTTACCACAGTCTTAAGATTTTTCTTTGGATTTCAAGTTGAAACATCTCCTATAATTTTTCTTTGTATTTCAAGTTGAAACATCTCCTATAATTTATCTTTGGCTCCCAAGTTGAAACATCTATAATTTCTCTTTGGATCTCAAGTTGAAACATCTCCTATAATTTCTCTTTGGATTTTAAGTTGAAACATCTCCTATAGTTTCTACTTTACTAGGACTTGATGTAGATATTTTTCCTAGGTGATCAAGTTATACAGAAAACAAATTAATACTATTTTCAATTGTAAACTATATTTATAGAGAATAGCCGTTATTACCGTAGCCTTAGGTGTCAGTCTAGCAATATAGTGTATATATATATAGGAGATGGATATTATAGGAGATGTTTCAACTTATATATATATACATATATACTTATATATATATATAGCCCTTAGGTATTCAATTATTTGTTTAAAATTTTAAATTCAAATCAATAAGGATGAGATATTATTAAACGAAAGAATTTTTAGTTACCGCCATCTTAAAACTTAAAATCAGATCGTATTTGTTCCAAGATAAAATAATTCCATTGAAATTGGGCGATGCACTTAGCAGACATCTCTTGACAGACATACCAAAAGGTCGAGTTAAAATAAGACCTTACTCCGCTTGCTCAAGAACTTTTTACGTAATATATTTGATGCCTTTGAGTGTCATAACTATAATATATAAGCGAGTGCTCTTTAACGGTTGCAAGAAAGGAATTCAGGGTCGGGATGGTTTTCTTTATCGTCATTAAAATTTAAAAAAAAACAAAAACATTATGGAATACCTTAACTTCAGAAACCGCACGTTAGACAAGGTTGTAAGTGATGAAAGATAGGTCGGTTACCTATTCATCGAGCTTGGTAATTGGCTTTGTGAAGCTTTACTTAAATATTTCCAGATATCGATTGCTTGAAAATTTATAGGCGGAAATAGTTCAGTTAGTTTGGATTAAATTGAACTAAATACATAATTTTTTTAAATGAAAACTAGATAAACATTTAAAAAAAGCTCTGAAATAAAGTGGAATAAAGATATATATTGTAATTATAACATCTTTTAAAAAACAACTTAAGGAAAAACAAAGTCTTATCTTGCTGTAATTATTTGTTAGCGAGTGAAAGAAAAGTTGCCAATAGCTTGTTTTGTTTCCGCAAGAAAATGAAGATACGCAGAACCGATACGGACCGAGTTAGTTTCTTTCAGAAAGAGAGAGAGAGAGAAGTTATGATTCCCATTGAGTTTCGGCGAAAGTAGGTCGGCCAAATTGTCTAAGATAGGAATTTATTGTTGTTGGTAACTTGTGGCAAAAGTGTGTGTGTGTTTCTTTAGAGGAGGAGGGGGAAGGGGTGTGAACTAGAGAAGAAGCGCGTGAAAATGTAACCACTCACTTCCATTCAGGAGGAAATAAAAGAAAAGATTTGTCGTTCATTTTTTTGTGAAAAAAACACGTTATGTTCTTTCAAATAAGTAGTCGACTCAAATGGAAGAAGCAGCCTCGAAGATTAAGAGTGATAGAAATATGACAGAATAACTGTGCGTACAGTCATTTGACAAATATATTTTTAATTTTGTTATCGCCGCACATTAATACCTGTTCAGGTTATACGCATATACGATAGTTACTCTGATGGGGTAAGGATGAGGAAGGAAGCATTTTAGAGATAGTCTACCCTCTTTTGAGTGTAAGGAGAGTGGGAAACCATTTAGGGGGAAAACACCCTCTGTAGATCCAACCGAGATTCGAACCCAGATCCTCCCATCATCCGAATGCTAGTCTAACCAAAGAGTGACGCCTTAGATCATTCGGGTTTTAAATTTTAATTGGCTTAAGGAATGTTACACACCTTGGTGTGCACGGGGTTAAAATTTTAAGATTATTTATTCTGGTTTGCTACTAAAGGGCAGGCCAGGGTTTCTATACCAGTCGGGTGCACCGATTATGTGTTTTTTTCCTAATTGGGATACCATACCACTCTCCTTTTATGCGAGTCAGGTATGTATCCCTTAAATGCTAACTGACTGAACCCTATCTAACGTTAGATAGAATTCAGGAAGGTATAATTTAAGCAATATATGTTATATATGGTACTAAAATGGGGTAATAGAAGAACGTTAATTACTATGATTTGGGTCTCGATATATTTAAATATATCTTTTTATAATATATAATCATATTTTAAATAAACACATGTATATTTTTTAAATTTTTATTTTTTAAATTAGTGCTTTATAAAATACACTGCATCTTCTTGAAGACAGAATGAATTTAACGCTAAGCTAGAACATTAATCACACAAATTATCTATCCACCCAGTTTGACGTTTAATTACCCGCTTTGGTGGTCAAATTGTCTAAGGCGTCACTCTCGCAATAGACTGGATTACTGATGTCGGGAAGATTGGGGTTTGAATCCCAGCCGGGTGTAAAATAAATTTAGCACCACGTCTCACTAGCCGTTCGGGTTATACGCTTAAGTACTAATTACTCTAATGGGTTAGAAATATTAAAAGAAGTTAACCCGCATTTGCGTGGAGGGAGAGTGGAAATACATTTAGGAAAACCTTCCTCGGTTCACCCGACTGAGATTATAACCTTGATCTCCCCGTCACCGGCAGTCTAGATCAATTGGACACTAGCGAGTTAGCTAACTACGCCACTTGAGGCGGGTCCAGTTGGCTGTACTGAGGGTGGTTAAATTTTTTCTACTATCCAAAGTGTGGGTACACTACCAACCTTTCTCATCTCTAACAGATTAGCGTGGTTCCGTACGGGCGTGCGGTAAGAGGCGATACTAAAAAAAAAAGTGGGAGTGTTAGGAACTCTAGAAAAGGGTAGTGTTTTTGCAGGTTTTATACCAAAACTATTTTTTGTTCAAAATAGATAAAATATTTCCCCATTAGAAACATAGAGTTTAATTTTCAATAATACTTGAATATTTGCCAAAGGTTTCCTGGAATTTAATGGTATCTTTTTTAAATTCGTTTAAAAAGTTTCTCTTCAAGTACTAATACGTTAATGACAGATATTCAATAACTGTTGATATCACCACGCGAAGAAAATTAAAATGTATGTTTCTACTAAAGTAATTATGATTTCTTTTTCCAAAATAATGTTGCTGTAAAACCCCACAAAAACACTGACATTATATCGCGCCCCTTAGACTCCTACCATAACTAACACATATTTTTATCAAGTAATATCAATTGATATGATAGTCACACTAGTTATGCATTCAATTTAATGGGTTAAAGTTGAATACAATATCGTTTTCATAGGTATGAGCATTCATAAACACAATAGAAGTAAAATCTTTATATTTTATACTGAATTAATAGGCCGTGCTTTCAGCCTCAAAATAACACTTAACATATTATAAAGTGACTAATGGATTTCTTTAGCGTATACACGCTATTAGGTTGGTGACCTGGTGGTCTAGGGGTAAGGTGTCAGACTTCTATGCTGGCGGCCGGGGTTCAATCCTCGGTCCCGGCAAAGACACGTTAAACTGTAGGTCCTCCATTTCATCTCACAATCACCCTACCATCACACATTAGCGTAAGTGCGTATAACTCGAACGGATATTAAGACGCGGTGCTAATAATAATAATAATAATAATACACTCTTTTAATTGGGAAGAATTTAGTTGTAATGCTTATCCCAGTGGGAGTTGATTATATTTATCGTGTAATATCATGTATTATTATTATTATCATCATCATCATCATCACCGTGCCTTACTACCCGTTCGGTTTATACGCACTTACGCTCATGTGTAATGGTAGTATGACAACATTAATGTTTAAGAATATGTAAATATCTTATGTTGCGGAGACATACCTCACTGACACCGGTTCAATGTTTCCTCACCCCCTCTTCCCCCTGAGCTACCCAGGTTTTATTCCGTGCCCGCATTCAGTTTTCATTCATAGTTTTATTAGCAGAGCATATTAATACCCGTTATGGTTATACGCATATGTACTAATCACACTAATTTTATGGGGACGAGTAAGTTTGAATTTAGAGTAAGTGTATCCGCATTAGCGTTTGGGGAGAGCAGAAAATCATGTAGAAAAAACATTCTTAGTATACCTTACTGGAGTTGAGCTCCGATAGCTTTGTTATCGCCAGTAGAGTCAACGAGAATGACGCCTTAGACCGTTCGACCACAGTAGGTGGTTATTAAATTCTAAAAGCTGAAGTAGGAAGGGAATAAAGGCATTTGAAGAAAAGAAAGAGGTATGGGGGAGGTGACAGAGCCAAAGTTCTTTCACCCCTGGCGACACTGAGCCAATGAAATTCCCTTCTCCAACCCTTTGCAAGTGGCAAGTATCCCCCGATATCTCATGTCACGACGAGCTAGGACCACCCCCTCCTTCATCCCCGCCTCACTCCTGACACCGTCTCTTCTGTGATATCTGTTTCATCTGACGATACCCGTGCAGAGACCACTTGGTTTTTTTTATACCGGGGGTTGAGGGTAGGGGAGGGTGGTGGTACTCCCACAGGCTGCGGTGTCGCAGTTCTGGACCAGATTGGACTAATTACGTCACGGGACAGTAATTGGATCTACGAGGAGACGGGCCTCGGGCTAGAAGAGACATACTGAGGCAACCACACGGCCTGGACCCCGGGTACACTCCGTTCAGCGGAGAGCTGGACGCCCACCACTAACTCTCCGGATTCACACTGAACTAAAGATGTTACGATTTCTGTTGGGGCTTTTCGAGTTAAATCTTCGATTTTGAATTTTAAATTTTAACCTCAATTATTTTATTCTAAGTTCATATTCCTTCACGTACAACGTCAGATTTAAAAAAATATTATTTATTCATACATCGCAATGAAAAGTAATTATAAAAATGTAAATAAAAAATAATAAAGGTAGGATACAGTCGTATAAACTTTCTCATAAACTAAGTTTATTATATAATGGTCCAAACCTTTCAAAAATAGGTTTTTAGTAAACTACACTTGAATAAGTTTTCCTCAGAAAAACAAACATACCATCGTATTAATCACAAGAAAAGATCCTCATATATAGATTTAAAAAAAAAAGTTGTTCAAAACATTCAAAAACAAAAATCAAAAATGAGTTATTTGTAAACTATTCTTAAATAATTTATATTTGAAAACAAAAAAATTCTTATAAATCATGAAAATCAATTTCTATATACCCATTTTTAATCAAACCTTAAAAGCCAGTTTAAAAAAAATGTCAAAAACAACTACGTTTAGAGTAATTAATTTAAAAAACTAAACGTACAATATCATTTAACATGTAAAATATCACCTGAATATAAATTTTAAATTATACCTAAGGACAGACATACAGAGCTGTCTACTTTTTTGGGCTCGGGGGGCCTATAAAACGTAAATACTCATCATAATCTTGAAGGTTAACAATTACCATACTTTTTCTTGATATGAGAAAATAAAAAAATCTCGAGCAAGAATTTCAAATTTGATTCCTCTATACCACTTCTTAGCTACAATAGCCCCATGGCTTCTTTGGTGCTGACTGACAGCTTTGAAAAGTTGCCAGGCCAAATTATGTATCCCTACGCCGAACTAAATGATCTACAACAACATGTCACAAGTCAGCTGTGAGCTGTCAGTCAGCACCAAAGAAGTCATGGGGCTACTGTACATCAGTACAATTGGTGGTATATATAGTTGAATGACACAGGCCAAGTTTGGAAGCCCGGATAGTTCAGTTGGTAGAGAGGTTGATGCTTAAATCTGCAAGACCAGGGTTCAAACTCCGGCTAAGGTGTCATTTTTCTATTTTTAGACAAAACTGTGACAAGTTTGTCCTGTAGTTTTTTTTTAACATTTCGTCTTACTAATTGTTCATGATGTACGTTTATCTACTAATTACGCTAAGGTGTTAGGGATAAGTAAGGTAGAATTTATAGAAAGTGTACCCACATTTGCGTGGGGAGAGTGAAAAACCATTGAATAAAAACCAACCTTAGTGCACCCGACCAATATTAGAGCCCCAATCTTCCCGTCATCGACAATCCAGGCTAATACGAGAGTGACGCCCTAGACCATGTGGCTACTGAAGTGGGTGTCCTGTAGTCGATCTCTTACTTGACACATGGTAACCGGGAGGACAAACCCACGCAGATGGAAGTATTGGCTGATTACGGGCCTCCCGTGAACCCCTCTTTCCTCTGGATAGATGTTGTCGGGGGAATCTCATCTCGTCAACTTCCTCTTTTCGGGCGAAGGGCCGACCATGGAAATGAAGCTCGTCTTGAAAAGCGAGGTAATGTGAGCCTGTGGTGGGCTGGGTTTTTACACGAGGGGGACAGGGGGAAGATAAATGTCCGTGTTTGTGAGCCTGTGGACCCCGGCCACATCCGTCACCGCATGACAAAACACGCGCGACGCGGCGCTAGGCCTCTACAGGGGTTGGCTTGGCGGTGGCACGCATGCGTGTAGTCTTTTCAGTCAGTCCTGTTATTCGTTTGAGAAAACTACTAAACTATGGTTTGAGTATGAAGCCCGTTCTTAAAGGCCTTATCTCGTACCAGAGTCCTACCTTTTTGTGCTATTTTGGTAAGACAAAAGACCTTCCATAATGGTAGGAGGTCCTTTCTGAAAGGCCTTATCTCGTACTAGAGTCCTACTGTTTGGTGCTATTTTGGTAAGAAAAAAGACATTCAATAATGGTAGAACGAAGTCTTTTCTGGAAGGCTTTTTATATTACCAAAATCCTAATGTACAGTAGGACTCTGGTACGAAATAAGGCCTTCCGAAACAGGTTCTCTTACAAAATCAGGGTATAGATATAGCTAAATTCCCCAACATACATAATCTATTTTTCCAACACGTCTTACTACCTATACGGTCAATTACGCTAGTGAGGTAGGGATAAGGAAGGTAGGATTTTAAAGTGTGTGTACCCACATTAGCGTGACTGAAGAGTGGTAAATCATCTAAAATAAAAACACCTAATGTAACCGTCAGGATTTCAAGTCTCTACCTCCACATCCAAGCAAATTCAGGTACACTTCCACTAAATTTAGACTTCCGCGTCCTTACCTCATTGGAGTAAAGATAAATTACTGTTAGCATGGATGGGTAGTAAGACTTGGTGCATACAAACAGATGTATACACACGTAATCAAAGTAGGGTTGTCCAAAGCTTCTGGTTGACCTCTCTAACCACTCAGTCACTGAACGATTTAGCTAGGTACTTTTTAGCACCGTGTCTTACTACCCATTCAGGCTATACACTATTTGGGCAGCTAAGCTACATCATAAGGGTAACAGAATATATGTTTGGAGAAAAGAGTTATATAATATATCACTTTGCTTCACACACACACACACACACACACGTATATATATATATATATATATATA
>CABFOW010000113.1:160802-177342 GCA_902141385.1 Timema californicum
TGGCGAAGAAACCCCTGTTTCGGCCCAGGAATTTGTGTTTTTGTCCTCCTGGGGGGGGGGGGGGGCTCTTTGTAATTTGTTAACGAAATGTTGGATAAATGGGTGTTACTCACGGAACTAGCCTGGGAGATGGTTTATATTTTCTAATGTTCAATTAGTTTTTATTGCGATAGTACTTCCAGAAAATGCCACATCAGAAATATTGCCACTCTTTGTCAAATTTAATGTTCGTTATTTTATGTGTGAGAGGTTCGCTTGGTAATTTTTTTTTTCCATCTCTTTATTTTCTATGGCTCGCAGTATAGGGTCATCATAGAGGTAATAAATAGTGTCATGTTCAATAAAGGTCCAAATTAGGTCAATCAATCCAAGCCCCTCAGCATAAATAAAGACAGAATTTCAAGTTATTTCTATGATGTTCTGAATAGCTTATTTTATGTATATATAGCATATTTTTTTTATAACAAATTACTTAAATAATTTAAAAAACATAGCTAAAAAGTCAATAGTATGTAATTTTTTTAAAAACATTTACCGGGCTAAAATATTATATTTTTAATTTTTAAAAATATCTTTATTAAACAACTAAACATTCAATCGGCTGAAGTAATATTACAATAATACTATTTCAATCACATTATCATTGAATAATATGAATAAATAATTGTTTATCACCATTATTTTATTTATTTTAGCACCGCGTTTTAATACCGGTTTTAGCTATTCTCATATTAGGCGTACTATTTATATTGATGTGCTAAGGATTAGGAAGGCTAATTTAGATGCATTTGCGTGGAGGGTGTTTGGAAAAACATTTAGTAAAAACCAACCTCAGGCCACCTGACCATGATTTGAACCCAGATCTCCCCTTCAACAGAAGTATAATCTACTGCAAGAGTGACGCCTTAGACCATGTGGTACCGAAGCGGGTGTTATTAAAATTATAGCAACCAACACTCACACACTGAGGTTTAGTAATTGGTATGTTTTACATTTCACTTCTATCAAGTGTGCTCATTTGAATGAAAATTTGTTTTATATACACAATACACGTACACAAAAAGAACTATTTTATATATAACTGTACTCTTAGTTTACTCTGTAAAGTAACAAACTTCCCTTGCACTATCCTTGCATTATTTCACTACAGTAACTATGGTTAAATAAATTACGTTATGCTTATACTGAGGTGTATTATAGTGGTTGTGTGTTTAAATTCAACGCAAATCACTGCGAAAACATATAAATAATTAAAATATGTTTTATAAATTGAGTGATTTCAATATGCTAAGCTATCTACAGTAGCCCCGTGGCTTATTTGGTGCTGACTGACAGCTTTGAAGAGTTACCAGACCAAATTATGTATCCCTACGCCGAACCATATGATCTGCAAAAACATGTGTTTAGCAGCTGTCACTTCTGACGGTCAAAAGTTAGGTATATACTTAAATGTTGACTGTCAAAAGTCAGCTGTGAGCTGTCAGTCAGCACCAAAGAAGCCACGGGGCTACTGTAGTAACAGATTTGAAGAGTAATAATTATGCGATTAGGTTTTCCAAACTGGATGAGATAGGGGACAAAACACAACGCACTTTGTTCAAGCGCGTGCGTGCGCGCGCACACACACACACACACACACACACACACATACACATACACAACACCTTACCCAACTTTTGTAACTTATACTTATAAAACTTTCATTTTACTCACATATAATTTATTGTTAATGTCTAGTTTTAGTTAACCTTTGGAATGTTTAAACATTACTTTAGTTTGTAATTGGAACGCTATTTTATCACTTAAATTGATTTTTATCCCGTAAACAAGTATGTAGTTTTGTTTATCATGCAAAACATCAACCATATATGCATTTTAAACATAATCGTTGGATTCCTTTTCAATTTTTTTTTAATTTTTGGAAATAAGTCATCAGTAAAATACCTTATATTTGTGGGCTAGAATCATTATCACGATATTTTTTCAAGTTATGATCATTTAACATCTAAATATGATATGGTTTGAACGAAATTCATACATTTGCTTCATCTGTAAGCTAAGTACTAACTCTGAAGGAACCGAATGGCTACTTTTGAGAAACAGTGTTGTTATTCACCTGTGTTTATGTGGTCAATCTTTCCTTAAATATAAGACAAGTTTTGCAACGATGGTTCGTCGATGTTGTCAGTAGCTCCTTCCTACCACAGAACAAACATAACTGAAAGCGAGGAGATCTGGCAACAGTTAACCAAGAGAGAAAGAGAGATAAGATAAAGCTTTTCTCCATGCAGTTCCCTCAAATATGATATTGGGTGTAGTTCCAGGTACTTACAAACATGCAGAGAAATGTACAGACGGACATACATGAAGACAGAGACGATTCTAAACACCCTTTAACATCCAAATTTTTGAGCTTAGATCGTGACGTTTTATGTGATTCTATCATACTCCTTTGATAAAGAAGTCAACGATAACAATACTATCTCTATATACGTAAATATATGATTATCTGGTGTAACGCGTCACTCGTGTTATACCGGTTTTCTATTGACGGGTCAATACCAGTTGGTGTGTAATTAGGGTGTTTTTTCCTAAATATTTTTTCACGTGCTCTCCACGCAAATGTGGGTACATTACCTCTAAGACTTTACCTAAGATATTAGTATTCCATTAGCGTGGTAAATATATGCATCTAACTTCAAACCAATACTAAGATGTAGTGTCAAACAACATATTTCTTTATATGAGAAATTAAATAAAGAAAGTCAAAGCGTACATTTAATTTTGAGTTACATTATTGAATATAACACTTCATAGATCATGATGCCACAAGCAAGCTTATTTAAATCTCGCCATTTCTTTACTCCGAATATTTGGCGTCTATCACTCTCTAGAATACTCCAACAAAAACCCCGTGCAGCCTTTACAGGTTTCCCTGGCGACAAAACATGAAACGTATAAGTGTGAGGGGGTAGAAATGTCGCTGTCAAAAATCTTTGCTTCAAAAGAGTTCTTCTCATCTACCATACTTTTACCAATATCATCCTCTTCTCTTCTTCTGACCTCTTTTATCCTTGTAAAATATAGTCTGCAGCTTTCTCACCTTTTACTGAAATCAAAAAGATTTCTCTTTCAACTCCCTTTTTTTTTTCCTTTCAAGCCCCCATTCCCTCTATTTACGCTTCTCTCGAACATTACTGTTTTTCACTCTACCCTTGTCTTTGTATGGAATGGCGGTGTTTTCTTGTAGCCACCAAGTTACTAGTGACAATGCCAGATTTTGCCTTGGTGGAAAGCAGACAATTACTGCAGCGATGGATGTAGCCTTGGTGGAATAAACAAACAGTTACTGCAGGAATGGATGTAGCCTTGGTGGAATGGGAATACCATTACTGCAGGGCCAGATGTGGCCTTGGTGGAATAAACAAACAGTTACTGCAGGAATGGATGTGGCCTTGGTGGAATAAACAAACAGTTACTGCAGGAATGGATGTAGCCTTGGTGGAATGGGCATACCATTATTGCAGGGTCATATGTGGCCTTGGTGGAATAAACAAACAGTTACTGCAGGAATGGATGTGGCCTTGGTGGAATGGGCATACCATTATTGCAGGGCCATATGTGGCCTTGGTGGAATAAACAAACAGTTACTGCAGGAATGGATGTGGCCTTGGTGGAATGGGAATACCATTATTGCAGGGCCATATGTGGCCTTGGTGGAATAAACAAACAGTTACTGCAGGGATGGATGTAGCCTTTGTGGAATGGGCACACCATTACTGCAGGGACAGATGTGGCCTTGGTGGAATAGACGATAAATGTAGGCACAGATGTGTCCTTTATGGAATAGCCAGGTAATTACTGCAGACACAGATGTGGTTTTAGTGTACTGTACATACTGTAGGACTATATATAGCCTTAGTGTAATAAGAAGACAATGGCGGCAAAGCTATATGTAGTCTTGTTAGAGTAAATATACCTACTGCATTGCAGGTTGAAACCTTACTGGAATTAATGGTATGGCTTTTAACTTTTATATATGACATTAAATTTATGAGTAAAGTAATCATATTTTAATCTTTATTTCTAGTATGATATTGCTTTTAAATTTAATGTATTTATGTTTATAATAGTTGTATTATTAGGACATTTTGTTCTGAAGAGTGTTTGTAGTGGTGAATTACTCAAATAGATTGAGCTCACAAAATACAGGCTCACAACCAATTTGATTTCTTTCCGAAGGTGTGTTTTGTATTCAAGGAGGACCAAGTGTTTTTATAGAAAGAGACAAAGATCAAACTTTCGAGCTAAATATAATATTCTCTAAGTATTGGATTAATAAACAGAGGCCTTTACAATATATTGTAGGACATTAGTAGTAAAAATACAAATATATTTTTATAGGTCAAAGTTGATAATATTTATTGTATTTCATATTATTAGTAATATTTTACTGGTACTACTTATTGAAAGTGATAGCTAAGAAATACTTGAAAACGTATGAATATGCGAAGATAGTTTTAGTAACTTTTTACCCGTCACATACTTTACTTCATACCAGAACGCTACCATACGTGTTACAGCAAAAAAATGCTATGTATATGTTCTTCAAAGTATAAAAGATTATTCTCGTTTAAAATGAGCCCTTGACTAGTTTTTTTTTTAAGAACCTTGACTATTGTACTGCAAGATTTATATCAAATCATTAATTACTGGACTTTTGTGAAGTTAGATTTTGTGTTGTAGGGTTGATTTTTGACTTAAGGTGGTCACCTATTTGTGCAATGAGTTGCATTACACCCATTCAGAAACATCGCGTGATTTAATAAGCGGTTTGTTATTTAAAGTTACGATCCACTTCAGAATGAAGGGGAAAAAGTATAAATGTGTTTCTATAGAATAAATAAATCTGTAATTTAGATTTTATTAGTGTAAAAATATGTCTGTAAAGGTATACCTAACTCATTTTAAATGTTTTACATACAATTAAACAGTTTGTAGATCAAAGTAAATTAGTAAGAATAATAGATATTGCTTCCATTGAACAAAAATAACTCTTTAAGAGTCACAATGAAATTAATAAGATAATTTAGTATTATTTGAAAGTTGTTTAAACTTCATATTTGCCATTTTCATCATTTAAAAGTAAAACTGGCCTATGTTAGTTCCCTAAAAAATATATGTAAAAGGTAGAACTAATATTTTATGATTACTTGTGAGTTTGGTTTCTGTTTAAAAAGTCCAATATTTGAAATTAGCTAAACATTTGATTGAATCCCACTAGCAGGTATCTTAAAAAATAGTAAAAATATAGTAATAATTTGAATGTATTCAGGCTAATATTATTAACTTAAAGAATGATTACAAATTTGATTACCTACTTGCCCTTAAGAGCTCTAAATTTCACTACCGCACTTACCAAAGCCCGCCAACTAGCCCTGTATTGAACTAGTCAGTTATATCCAGTCCACCTCACTACACACTATCTATTTCAGGTACATTCTAATGTTATCCTCCCATCTGTTTCTAGGTCTTCCCAATGGTCTCTTCTCATTGAGTTTGTCAGTCGACCCCCTTGAACGCGGTTCTATATTCTCCCATTCGCGCTGAATGTACTTCGCACCGTAACCTGCGAGATTTGATATATCCCTAACAATGTCTCGTGATGAATACAAGGTATGTAACTCACAATTTCAAACATTTGATTGGCAATCATTTTTTCTAAGTGAATTAGAACAATTAGAGCTAGCTATGTACATTATTATAATCAACAGCAATTTTTTAATTCCTTTCAAATATCTCTGTATTTAAAAATATATTTCTTAATATAATATTAGATATAATGAAGTGTAAGGATGCACCCTTATGTCTCAAATTGTTTTCACAGTATAATCTTCATTATTGTATAAGGTGTTATATTTAAAAACTTGTCAAATCAACTAAAATATCTCCTCCTTCCCTTCAGCCTCCCAAAAAGAATTACCATATTTATTTTCTTCCTCTGGTTGTGGACATATCCCTGTCTCTCTCTCTACCTTTTCGTGCCTCTGTCTCTTCATTGAGATATTTAAATTATCTTGATTAATTTTCTTTCCTGTATTTATTAAAAAAGGAATGAAGAAATATGTATGTCAAGTGCTTATTTATTATTCATCCTCATGGTTTTAAGATGTTTATCTGCGAAACTTCCAGACAGTTTGGGGAAGTAAACACATTTTTGGTTGACGTACGCGGAAAATAAGATAAAAAAAGGATAACCTCTTTTCAACAAATCCTGGAAGAGGAAATTTATGTTGATTTAATCAAATCACCGGAATACATTTTTTTAAGTTTAACATAGTCAGTATTGCAGAGGATGATTTTTGTTTTCTTGATATTGTTATTAGTATTATGTGCTTAGAATTTTAACAATAATAAGTGAACTAGAATATTAATTTGTATTAAATAAATAATAAACCAAGATAACTATAATGAAGTATTAGACAATTTATTAAATCAAGAAAACAATTATAAATTTCGAATGGCATACAATATTTTACTGAATACAATGATTTAACAAATAGTATTAATACTAAATATAGTAAGATTTTGGGGAGAAGACACGTTAAAAAATATAAAAAAACATGTTTTTATGGTCCATATTGATCACATTCTACTTAGTAATTAGTTGCGTATCCCATGAATTTGCATTTACTTATATGTATGACAATTATTTTAGAAATTTTAGAACTGTCAAAAACGTTCCTTACATAGAAATTTGATTGTATCTATATTAATAAAATAAAGTTTGTCTGTCTGTCACAAGCATTGCGCGTTATCTACCGTAAGAGGCAGCCTGGAATTTTAAAAATGACTAACTTTATAAATGTCCTATTTTATCAACGGGTGTGAACAAAGACTTTTTTTTTCTTTCGGGAATGTCTTACAATATATTTCTTATGATGAATGGAGGACGTTCTATTTCCACATTCTCAGCGTCGATCTATTTCCTCCTATTTGCCTACAAGCCTTAATGGTCTATTCTTTGAATTATTGGAAAAGGCTAAAGAAAAGAGATGTATCGAATAAAATTCTTTTTCACAAAATTGTATTCGAAAATAGGTCCCGTGTATTTTTTTCATAATGTTTACAGCTTTTATTAGAATGCGCGCGTGTATATATATATATATATATATATATTTTTTTTTTCAATATGTGGGTTGGGTGGACGATAAATTTGTCAAACGTCGTGGCAAGTTGTTTCGGTTCGGCCGAGTGGTAAGGGTGGGCTTGAGGGGGGAGACAGGGAAGGGATGGGATATATTCTAGGCAAGTGTCTACATTCGAGGCCTAGGTCCATTCTACAGTGACAAATTGCGAAGGGGTTATCTACTAGATAGTCAGTGGCATAAAATATCAACCAAAGTTTGTGCTGTAGACAAACGCTAAATCAAGTTTGATCAACAAGATATACTTTATTTTTTTCACATTGTAATCATTTTGAAAATTCGTTAATGCCAGTGTTAATCCGGTACATGACATTAATATAATATAATAATTTGGTGGTTACTCAATGTTGTTTGTAATAAATTGCATACATAATTTAATGATCATTTATATATCCTTTACTAATTAAATATATTCTGAATAATTTAACCTAATTATTGTTTTACCCACTATAAACGGATAAAGTAATAATAAATAGGTCAAATTTTCAATCAATGTAAAGTTTAAAGATGAAAATAAAATTAGGAACAAGTCACTTTTACTAAGTGTAAAAAATATTTGCGTGAATCAATATTAAAATTATTATTATTTTTATATTGTCACAGTGAGCGGAACAATTACATTAATATACGCTCTTATGGATTGTATTTCTACACTTTATTAGCTTTTACTAAAGATTTTAACTATTCGATTGTAATTGATTTTTTATTTCGTTGAATGTCTGTATTATGTTTGGGACTTTTCCAGAAGTAATAAAATATATAATATACACATAGTGCATCCTATCAGGTGTATATGGAACAGTAAAAACACAGCTCCAATCACAATTCCAACTATTTTGGGCCGTATTTATTTATATGACTGATGCATCATTTTCTAATAGAAATTGTGTTTATTTAAACTTTTTTTTTAATATTTGTAATTAGTAGATCCAAACAGAAACAAATGATTCACATAGCTAATTTAGTTGAACCTGAATTATTTTGGGTTTAGGGGACCGAACCCGAGAGCTCTGAAATTAATTTTAGACGTTCATCTGTTTTAAATAATTCATTATTATTACTAATATTTCAAAGTATGGCTTACCCGAAATATGTTTGAACTATATCTTCATAACCCGAGCAGCTCAATATACACCTTTATTGCTCAACACACACGTGTGTTAATTGCCCATGGATTGTTATCATCTTGTATTCGGGCACCAGTAAATTTGTTTCCTACCAACGTTTTGATGGGTTTATTTATTATTACATATGGAATGAAGATTACATTAATAATTAATTTAGTTGATTTAATGATATACTAAATTTTGGTTAACATATTATGGATCACTATGTCCTTTATATATATATATATTAATCAATATAGTTATATATTGATTAATGTAATCTTCGCTTCATACGTAATAATATAATTTCATACGTATGTGTATGTATGTATGTATGTATGTATGTATATATATATATATATATATAGAGAGAGAGAGAGAGAGAGAAAGAGCACCGTGAATTACTACCCGTTCGGGCTATACACTTATGTACTAATTACGCTAATGGTTTTAGGTATTAGGAAGGTTATATTTAGAGTAAGTGTACCCACATTTGTGTGTGGAGGTAGAGAGGAAAACCATTTCGGAAAAAACACCCCCAATACACCCTACCAGGATTCGAACCTCAAACTCTCCATCATTGGCAGTCTACTCTACTGTGAGAGTAGCGCGTTAGACCATGCGGCCACCGAAGCGGGCCTCCTTAATATTTTATAATAAAAACCTAGTTGGTGTGACGTCACACATGCATCTCTTGTGACAGCTAAAACGCAAGCAAGAATTACTAATTCATCTGTGTATCGTTTGACCTTGGAAAATCGCGTCTGATTGTTTGTTTCACCTCCATACTGATTGACCTGAGACCGTGTGTGTGTATTTTGCCTCGGGTCGTGGAGTTGTTTCCTTCCTGCTTTGCCCTCAAAAACAGGTCCATCAATAAGATGGTAGCTTGGGAACGATTTACCCTCTAAAAGTAATTTGTGGGAAGTCACCATTTTCCCTTGAGGTGGGAGTCTAGGGGATGCGATAAAAGACCAATGTGCTTGTAGTTTTATAAGAAAACTTTTTTTTGTTGCTAAAATAGATAAATTGTACTCCAATATAAACATAAAATTTAATTTTCTTTACATGGTGAGCTTAACATTGGTTGAATATCTTTCAAGGGTGTCCTGGAATTTCATAAAAACTTTTTCTTTTCATTTAAAAAGTGTGTTAGATAATGCCACTATGATCACGACAGATATACAACTGTTGAGGTCACCATGCGAATAAAATAAATTATATATTAAATTTAAGCAATATTTGTTTTATTTCGACCAAAAAAAGTTTTTCTATGAAAACTGCAAAAAACACTGATATTTTCCAGCCGCGCCTGCATTCCCACCTTAAATTAAAGAAAGATGTGGTATTAATAAGATGTTTAAAAATAAAACCTCTTGAAGTATTACTGAAGTGATTATTAGTGGCGTGGCGTGGCGTGGCTTATTCCCAGGTTAAACAAAAATAGGCTAAAGTGTACATAAGAATATTTTTCAACACTAACTAGACCCTTATTGGCCAGGGGAAAAAAAAGTTGCATGTAAAGTGTATATTGTATATTGTATATTTATTATTGATCTATTTGGGACTAAGTAGGGCAGATGCTATCACAGGGACAGTTTCAACAAGATCTGCTTGCTCTGGCAACTTTCCATAACACGCCGCTGGTGAATACCATAGTCCCCGGGAGGTTGGAGTTTGTTCCCTTGTCGTATACAACTCACTGGGGTGTTTTATTCTGTTTACAAAAGTATCTCTCCATCTTACCTATTTTTATTTTACCTATTTCCTTAGAATTATATTCGTTAATTTTGAAGTAGTAAAATATTCGTACGTCCCTTTGAAGACAAAGCTCTGTGTTTAAGCTCATAAAGTAGGAGGATAATATTATGAAACTTATGTTATACTAGGCTCACAAGTTTTCAAAGTATTTACCTTACACGAAGGGAATCTCATAATATTCTTCTAAGAATAACATCGCGCATAAGCTGCCAGTATATTCTAGTTTGTACTCAAAAGGAAACTCAATCTTTGTGATGAAAGTAAGGCTTAATTTGAATTAATTATATCCTCCTGTATCCGTGAAAGGAAGGTGTGTTAGGGGTGTTGACTGCACATCTAAGGGTATTTTCTTTGAATGTAAGGAACGCATTTGGACCACAATGCACCGGTGTACAGTACATATTGTATAATACTAAGGCTGGATGTGTACTATTAGATGAGCTGTCTTAGAGTTGTTTACCTATATGCGTACACCTGTGATTAGAAAGTATCCACTAACCATCTATCAATATTATTAAATGTTTTACAATATATTTGATTTTCCACATAAAGAATAATATTCTAACATTAATTTTTACACATTTCAATACTATATAAAATTATTGAAACTATGCGATAGCAAAATAAAGACACTTTGTGAAACAATATAGTTTATTTCGAATTGAAACAAAGAGACATAAATCACAATACATTCTCAGTATTTTCCACGCTCTTTCTTTTAATATGCCTTCTCGCACACAATCCCTCGCTTTTACCCCGCTCCCCCTACGCCCCTTTTATCCCCTGACTTGACAAATCGCCTGTAAAGCAGCCGCCCTTGCTTTCAAACAATTCCTTCTTTCAAACCTCCCTCCCTCCCGTTTCCGAGTAGGTCCCCAACATTAGGACACAACACTCCGAGCTCTCTCTCTCTCTCTCTCTATCTATCTATCTGTGTGTGTGTGTGTGTGTGTTGGGGCTACAAAAGTTACGAGACAATCATTCCTATTGATGCCAGTTGCTTCAACTGTTTTCACCAAGCTGGTCACCCCAAAAGGACCTCTTTCTTACTACAATTTGGTTGAAATTTCTAGTCTCTGTTTCAAATTATATTATACTCCCACGTCCCACGTAATGAAATAATCCCTAAATCTCAATGACTGAGCCTACGGCCATGCTTGCGACCTGGTCGCCGCGTTTTATGACCAGTTTATGGTACCAAGGCGTGAAGACGTGTCATTAGCCATAGTAGTATATAGTTATATATGAAGAAGAAACGTAAATATATATAATATGGTGTCCACTCCATTAATATGCAGATACGTACTTATGGACAGACTTGTAAAAATCGTGAGAACACACCCCTATTTAATTATAATGTTTTCGGTGTCACGTATAGAATGACATTTATAGCTATGTTCACGGTATTTAAAAAAATATATTTACAAAGTGGAATTAATTACTATGAGTGTAAACAACCTTTGCACTCCAAGCCATTGCCAAGCATTTCAATCTATTATTAGTTTGTATAATATATATGGTCTGATTTTTTTTTATGCTAATTAAATAAGTTCTTACCTTGTTAATTTATTTACTCATTATTTAATTCATCCCAACCCTCCAATGTTGCAACTGCAACCTCTATCCAGAGCTTGGATTTAACATCTCTGTTTGCGTAGTCTCGATGTTTCGGATTCCACAGTGGTGACCATTTATAAATAGCTCGGTATCAAACATTGCTAAGTACCGTACCCTGCCGAGTGTCATACTCTGGGAAACACTGGCCGGTTTGCAAGAAAGTTAGTGAAAATGCTTAGTGGAGGAGTGATAGTGTGATCCCGAGCACCTTATCGGTCGACATTTTAACCTGGGATGACGCAAACAAGTGTCCAGTGTTCTCGCGACAGGCTACGACACGAGCGCTAGTGGGGCCACCTCCATAAGAAATAAAGGTGAGCGTATTTGTCGTTGCGACCTGAAAACGCCTGTCGCTGGTCGCCAAGTGTGGCCACCCTCATAAGGATCAATGTAATACACTACCGCGACCAGGTCGCAAGCGTGGCCGTCGCCATCTTTGTCCCGGGTGGGCTGGCCTCACCCTTCTTCTTTTAACCCCTTCCTTATAAACATCTATCCAATGAGCTTTACAAGTTAAGAGGCAACTCGGTCTTTTTTTAAATTTATTTCTACTGAGACTAACCTCATTATAGGAAGGATAGATTCTTTGAAGTTAATTCATCACACACACACACACACACTCACTATATCTCCAATTTTCTCTCAATACGCTAGGGTGTGCGAGGATGGTCAAATCGATGGTGAGGGAAGGGTTTAATGGTTCAGTCCCGGAGAGTGGATTTGAACCGAGGAACATATAGACATACGCCATTGAACTTAAGGTGGGAGTGTAGGGAGATAGCTTTAAGGGTATTATTTTGGCTTGTTTTTTTAATCAGAATTTCTTTTTGCCAAAGTAGATCAAATTTTTCTCCAGTGGAAACAGATATCAGCAGTTCTTGAATATCTGTCGAGGGTGTCTTGGAATTGAGTGATTACCTTTTCCCTTCATTTCAAAAGTTTCTCATCCAATGCCATTATGCTCATGGCAGATATTAGAGAACTGTTGATAACACCATTGACAAGTTTTGGCGATTGACTTGGTTACGTCTTGGTATCGAGTTTTCTCGACCAAGTGGTTCTGACCAAGGTAGAGTGCAAAAACGATTTTGAGATGTTTTTCTTAAACAAAAATGGCGTTTGGGGTGTAGTATATCAAACAGCTGGTAGGTGAATGTATGTAATCTTACTACATGTACTGGAAAACGACGGAAAATGACCTTTTTAATTTTATTCATAGTTTGATTTGTGCGATTGGTACGTAGATCATATAGTACTCTCTTTTATCCACAGTTAAACGTTTTTTAAGTACTTACTGTAACGGATTACTAGCTAGTAACTGCTGTCCATTTTAAATTTTAAAAAAACTTGAAATCCATTGACTACGAAGTTATACTCGTTTAAATCTAACATAAAAGTGATGCTGTTTTGAAATTGGCGCATATATTCTCGGCTCTTTGTTCGTAACCATACTGTTTAGTCTGGTCAAGGTAAGCGTTACCAAACAAAGCTCTGGTATCGTGTCGGTCATAAACATTTCGTTAACATCGATACCAGGTCAACCGCGAAAACTCACCCCATGTTAAGAAAATTAAATTCTATGTTATTACTGGGGCAATATTTGATTTATTATGGCCAAAAAAGTTTGTCTATAAAAACTATAAAACACTGTTCTTAACTCGTGTTCGCTACACTACCGCCTTAGCACGGGATTTTCATATTATATGCACATGGGTTTGACTCTCTCAAACGCCCTTAAGACTATTTGCCATGATTAGAAGAATTGACTAAGAGACGAGGATTTTTAAGAAATATTTGAAACTAGCCAATTGTCACTACTCCCCCTCCCGTGATCTTACTTGTCAGGATGGCTTCTGTAACGTATGTATTAAACTACCATTTTTCACTCCGGGAAAAAAGTACACTCTAATGAATTCAAACTGTTATTAAGGGTTCTGCCTGTATGAAGGGAAATATTCTCACACCACTCTATTTCTTATGGGCGTGTCAGTTTTGAAACATCAAAATCAATAAAACAATCCTCAATACTCCTAAAGTTTACTTTTGTGAATATATTAAAAATGTTTTCATTTATTTTGAGATGAGCTATAGACGTGTTTCTTTTTTAATGTTTCAAAAGTGTACATTTTGAGATAGCTATATCTTTTTTTAAAAAAACACTTAAAACATAAAATGCATGGTTTCTATCCCTATAAATATACATGTTTATAGTGTTACAGTTCCGTTTTGGCTTGAGCAATATTTATAAGTAATAAACTACTTCTTAAATAACACGGAATTTTCGAACGTCAGCAACGCGTCTCAGTACTTTGAAAATAAAATTCTACATATTTAGCTAGACATCAAAAAATGACTGACCTTGCTGCAATTTTCTGTAGTAGAGTATAATAACGGGGAAAAAGGTTTTTGGAAAGATTTTGATGGTCGATAAGGGTGAAGATTGTGTGTTCTATGTTCCCTACAAGGTTCTAAGGCCAACTATTTACCTCCGCTCTTTTGACTTCTTTAAGGTTTTTTTTGTAGTTTATTTCCTCTCCTCTCCCCCTTTTCTATCTCCCGAGCCAAATAGCCTCTCTAGTGTCCCATTGTTTTCCCCTGGTATCGTATAATACTGGATCTCAGTGGTTCTCTGCTGAACCAGTCAGTTCCTTCAAACTATTAGTCTTGTTGGAGGAAATCACTCTCAATCACCGCTTTCCCCTTCTCTCTCTCTTTCTACTTGTCTCTATTGTCCTGATCCTTTGGTTTCTTTTTGTCGACTGCATCTACTGTTGCCAAATTCTGATTCTCGTCGCAGAGTATTCTACTATTGTGTCCCCGCCATGTCCCTGAAAACAGGGAGCGGCAAATCTTCGCCATGTTCTGATACAGCTGGAAATTACATTTCGTAAAGTTTCCAACCTCAAGTTTAAAAACTCGCAGATCGTGTTGGAACACTCAATTTGATTCGCGGAGTAAAATTTAAGATTTCTGGGGGAATGAAAGAAACTTCCGCTATTTTTATTATTTATCGCCTCCGGGTTATATGTATACATATTAATTACGCAAATGGAATGAGAAACATATAATTTAGAATAAAATTTAACCGTATTCACGCGGAGAAAGAGTACCCAGGGGCACGGGAGCAGCTCTCAAAGGGAAAATAGTCGAAATGACAAGATAAGCAAACGTGGCGGGGAAACAAATGTGTCGGGAAATTTTCTATTTTGTTATTTGAAATTTGTCATTTGACCTGTAATTCGTGGGGGCTCAACATACTTCTAGTCATGACCAAGGGGAACCATCTAACAATAATTTAAGAACTACTGCTTTTAAGCTTAGACCACTCGACCACTGAGGTGGGTATTGTTCGTTCACGGTAGGAGTTTACCTGGGAAAGGACTTTTTTCCCTACCAGAAATCTATTATATAGTAGGATATTGGTAAGAAAAAAGACCTTTCAGAGGTAAACTCCTCCCGTGAATGAAGTATACTTCCCTATTTCTTGTAAAGGTTGTGGAAATTTGAGGACGTGCGAGATCAAATTTTACAAAAAATTAAATGTTGAACTTTATTTTGTAATACACACAACCTAGAATTATTATTATTATTATTATTATTTGTGGCATGTACATAAGTATCACTATAATTTATTAAAATCTTGTTTTGGTTAAATATCGATAAGCTAGATTAAAGGAATAAAATAAGCTAACCATAATTTTTTAATACGTGTGTGACAATATTTATATTTGATGTAAAAGTTTAAGTATGTATACTTATCTTTGAACCGTCGCTTCTCCTATAACATAGAAAAAGAGACGATCACTATTACATAATTACATAAGTTATAATTGATGAAGGATAGGGAAGGATAAAGCAAACAGAAATATATAGAATTACATATGAATGAAAAGATTTTAATTCAATTAATTAACGATGACTGTATTCCTTTATAGAGGTAGAGAGCTTACGGTTGGACTAAAAGATATTAAAACTTTGTAAACAAGGAACCGACAGAGGTGAGATAGAACATTTCGTTTAGTTTAATAACTCTATAAATAGTGATATTTGCTCTTAAAAAAAAAGGAATTTAGTTTTAGGCAATATACATTAAGACAATCTAGGCAGGCTATTACCCGAATAATACCTGAGAGGTCTAATCATGAATGATAGTGACACAATTGAAAATAAAAACAAACATAGCATCAAATCCTTTATTTTTAGAGTTATTAAGAATAATATTATTTAAGCTAGCTAGCTTGTATTAAACCTCATTGTGAGTTACGAAAAACCTAAGAATAATACCCTATAAGAGGAGCTTCAATTTTACAAATAATAGATGGCTAACAATCGGGCATCTACACAGTATTTTACTATGGCTGGTCATTTCCTAATGTGTACTGCCAGAACAATCAATAATACATTTATACATTTACCCATTACTAGGGTATACAATAACTAGTACAAACTATCTTTGAACACTAAGATAAATATGACGCTTGAATGGGCCGGAACAAAGCATTATCCCCGCGGGCCACTACTTCAATCTAGTAGTGCACCCACAGGTTGCGCACCGTAAATAGCTACAAAAAAAATAGGGCGCAATCGTGACTGCAATAAGTCACTGACTTAACTAAGTCCAAGAAGAGAGTGTTAGATGATCTGATTGTAGCCATAAAGAGATCCTAAACGTGATCATATCGTTTAAGGTGTCATAAAAATATAACAATGTCCTAAAGACTTAGTAAAGGAAATCAAATTCATGGACTCAGAATACATAATCACCTGGTACTATACATATGTAGATCACAGAGCCCACGAATTTAAACTCTTTATGGGCGTAGGGAAATAACCGCCATACTATCTGAC
>CABFOW010000113.1:178637-241869 GCA_902141385.1 Timema californicum
ATTATTATTATTATTATTATTATTATTATTATTAGCACCGCGTCTTACTACCCGTTCGGGCTATACGCACTTACGCTAATGTGTAATGGTAGGGTGATTGGGAGATGAAATGGAGGACCTACAGTTTAACGTGGAATCCGAACCACGGTGGAGGCCTGGCATTCCCCACATTCACAAGACAATTATCATTCTTTTCCTCGATGTGTGCCCTTCGATCAAGACGTGAAAATGCTCGCGGTGCCAGTATGGTTCGATGGGGCAATCTTCCTCGATGCTTGGGCGTTTCCCGGCAGCGTCAATTCACAGTGAGTCAACACCTGCCACATATTATTGGAATAGATTAGTACTTGTTATCTTGATTTAATTGTCTTTATGGAAGTTTAATTGTAAATGTCATATTATATAACTGACATGCTACATCTTAACCTAACCTTTCTGTGACTCAACCAAAATAATGTGAAGCTATGGATTTTTTTGATAAGTAATTCCAACGTAATAATACAATGTCTTAACACACATGATTTACGAGATGAAAATAATGTGTACTATGTATGGATTCAATTCTAAAATTCTTAATAAAGTTCTCTTAATACGTGTTATTTAGTACTCCATCCGGGATTCAGATAATATACAAAATAATGCCATAGTAGTGAGCCTTTTCAACTTTGGTGGTCGGATGGCCTGATGCCGGGATCACTATCAACTTAATGTTCACATAAAGTTCACTTAATGTTCACGTAACTTAATATAACTTAAAGGCTATCCTCTTATTTTTAAAAGGAAGCCATCGCGATACAGTTAAATTCACGTTCACTTAACTTGAGCGTAGTCTGGGGGAGAACTTTAACTTTACGTGAACGTCAAGTAAAGGGTACCACGTGTTCAAGCTAGACAATCATGTTACGAGCCACGTCAACACGGCTATATAGTGCTTCATTTGTTTGTTTATCGTATTCAGACTACTTCTTCAGAATAGTTTGTCCACGTCTCACTGACTCTAAAGCATCGTAGCCTCTTGTTTCATTTTATGTTGTTTATCCAGTAAAGCTTATATTGCAAGTACTTGCAGCCTAATCAGCCCTAAATACCCAAGTTTCATTTTAGTGAACAATTTTATTTTTCCAAGTAGTCCATTTTTTTTTGCTCGAATTGTTACGTGAATCCTGATCACACACTAGTTTATTTACGTTGATGGAGCGTTATGTGAACGTTAAGTTTATCGAGATCCTGGAATAGGATAGCACTCTCCGATAGAGGGTAGGGGGTAAGAGGGTATTTGAATCAAGGCCGGATGTACTGAGGGTGTTTAAAAAATAGTTTTTCACTCTCTTTAACATACTAATGCGGATACACTTACCCTAAATTTAACTTTCTACATGCATAATATATTAGCGTAGTTAGTACAAATGTGTATATTATAAACGGGTATTATGACGGGGTGATAAAAAGCCCTTTAAGATTGAGGAGTCGGATAGGTGGAAACTCATGACGTAGATATGAAAATAGTATCTTATAACTAATGGACTTGAATTATTTTGGAAAGAGGATTTAGAAACCACAGTGATAATCACAATTAGTAAAATAGGCCCTAAAGATTCCGGCCGAGATTAAAACCTTTTCCTTAGAGTCGCTAGTGAGTTGCAGGACTAACGACTTATACCACATTGCCAAAGTGGCTGGTATTATGTGCAAGTTAAACAAAACAATCTCCTTTTACAATCACCCCGTTCGAGTTATACGCCTGTGTACTAATTACGCTAATGTGTTAGGTATTAGTAAAGTTGAATTTAGATTAAATGTACCCATATTTGCGAGGAGTGAGAGTGGAAAAACATTTAGGAAAAACCATCCTTAATATATCCGACTGGGATCAAGCTCCAATCTTTATTTGATTGGCAGTCTAATCTATTGTGAGAGTAGCGCCTGAGATCATGTGTCCACCGAATCGGGTAATATTTTATCACTCAATCTATAGCATTAGTATCTAGAGGATAACGCATACAATTCCACAGTGCGGATTGGGTCGGCCATCAAAGGGTAGTTATTTATACTATGACTTGAGTGATGGTAGCATACAATAGATGATTGCATTGTAGTCTTGCAGCATACAACTAAGGGTCATACTCCTTTTAAATAATTTTGACAAATTCTGTTGGTTTTTCAGTACAATAAGTTGGATAGTATTTAATACGTATATAATTAACTTACCCAAATTCTCCCGAGTCGAAGGTGGCTACGTTATCTGATAGCTCGTGTTCTTAATTGATCGTTTATATACAACTGGAGATTTCCTCACGTCCATCACAGACTCCGCCCTAAACTATGAGTGAAGAACGACCTTTGGGAACTGGACGACTCCTGGGTAACACAGTGGTGAGAGTATTGGCGTAACAAACCAAAGCTACTAGGTTCGATTCCCGTTTCCAGGTGTAATTTTTTCAATTTAAAGAATATGACATCTAGACGTGGATATAGCCGTACTTAAGTTATAGTAATATGTTTATTTAATCCATCATGATCCAAATGCGGTAAAAACAATTAAATAATACCTTTTTACATACTGACATATTTTTAATCTAAGACTTAATAAGACTGGCTATTTTGTTGCAACAACACAATTTAGAATGTTCAATATATTATTATAAAATAATGACAATCGTGTATCGACTATTTTCTAAAAATAAAATATCCTATTTAGTTCTCAAAGCAATACTTAAACATAAAAATTATCATAGTTGAACTAAAAATTGACCTAGTCAAGAATGATACACATGACAAAATATTTAGGTATCTTATTATGGGTCCTTATAATATATAGACCATGCAATTAGTGATATTTACGTTTACACAATCATGTATTTGTTTTGATAGTGTTATTTGGTATTAGCTCAAATATTTGTAGTACTTAGGGATCCTGGAAAAAATTAAGTTAACTATTTTTACTGACCATAATAATATTTTCATTTGTAGAATATTAATATTACACCAATTAAATAGCTTGTCTGGAATATTTTAGTTGTTCACCTTACATATAGTAAACTTTACACACTTAAATATTTTTTACTCTCAAACATATTATAAAACAGAGTTAACCATGGGTTGCTATTGGAAAAAATAGATAGTAATTAACCCATTTTCACTTTTAAAAAAAACTAAGACAATCACACTGCGCGCTGCCCTAATCGCTGCTTTAATCGAACAAGTTAAATTTCATCCTCGAGCATACTGTAACATTACCGCCATGATAGAATTGCATTCTGCGACGGTAACAAAGTGCCTTTAGGGGTTGGGGGGGGGGGGTCAATACCCCTCTTTAACGCCTACCCCCACACAAACTAATGGGTGAACATGGGCCTCACCGGAACAGAATGGAGTTAACAGCAAATCGCCCCCCCCCCCAACACTTTCCTATCCCTAAAATCTCCCACCTCCCTCTCGCTTTAGTAATCCTGCATCACACGATCACAGAACATTTGATGCCATCGGATGACCAGAAACATGGATTCAGGCAGCAGTGAGAATTGTTTATTTTTTATTTTATTGTTCGTGTTCGTGCATGCAACTCTAAATATATCGTGGTTTGCACAAGGTTAAAAAAAAACAAAAAAAAACAGGGGGTAGCTTTTAAGCTGTTTGCTGTGATGGATGGAATGCTGCACCATTCAATTATCTACTATAAATGCTTCATGCTGTGTACATATTTGTGCGAAAGTATGAAAAAAAATAATTGTTTAGACGTTTTTTGCCTTTTAGTACTAGCATAAATTAGTGGCTTTAATAGAAACTTGTAATTTTGAAATATTATTGGAACACCATTAAAAATATGTATGTTTGGAGTCTATTTGTTTTAGCAACGCGTATTACTACCGGTTCAGGTTATACGCAAATATAATAATTAATCTAATGAGCTAGGTATGAAGAAGGTCGAATTTTAGAGGAACCGTACCAGTATTTGCGTAGAGGAAGATTTTTTTTTTTTGTAAAACCACCCTCAGTACACATGACAGGGATTCTAACCCCTATCTCCCTGTCATTGGAATTATAGTATAACAATAGCGTGACTCCTTGGACCATGCGGCCACCGAAGAAGCTTTTATAATCTATTAAAACACTTACTAGACGTAAACAAAATATGCTTCCACACAATGAAGTTTGACATCAAGTCTAATTTGATTCAGTGGCATCAAAACCAAATCATAGTTAAAGGACAAATTTCAAAGGAGGGGGCCTTTAAAAATAAAACCATATTCATTTAAAATCAAACCTAATAGTATTTTACTATTTTATTGTTTTCTATAGGTGTAAATAAAGTGGAAGTTGTAGATCACATGGCCTAACATATTAATACGTAAAAGTGTATCTTGTAAACATTATATCAGTCAGATAAGACTCTTCTTATGAAAATTGGACTACAATATTAAAAACATATAATAGCAATGCAAAATTGATTGCTAAGCTTTTAGGTTTAAAACTAAAGATAATACTTTTTGCTGTCATTGTTGTTGTAATTAGTAAGTTAACAATTTATTGAGATAAAGTTGCTAAAATGACTTGGCCACCTAAAAAATGTCTGGTTAGACAACTCTCTGTATAGCAATGCAACCCCTTTTGCATTGCATTTTATCAAACGGCAATGATTGGATTAACATTTCACGATAAGAAAAAGAAGAAAAAAAACTAGGCGAAAACTTCCACACTGCCCCCCACCTCTCCCAACAATTTTCAGTGCTATAAACGGACTGGAACAGATTGGAACGGCGTTCCTGTAGTAAATAAAATACTTTAAAAGATTATCGGAGCCTCTTCCATTTGAAAAGTTTGCATTGTTGTTTTATGGCACACGAACCTCAATAAATCAACTCTTGTGTCTAGATCAAAGAAATATTTTATCATAATAAAATATTTGAGAACGTTTGAGTGAGTTTCTGGCTTTGAAATTTGAGAAAAAAAAAGACTTTTGGATTACTTTCAAGCGTTATGACTGTCGAGTTTTCCAACCCAGAACACTCGTAGCACTATTGTTGACATGAATAATAGCTGGCTAGTGTCATGCAGCTTAACATCTGTAGAAAATAAAAAAGTTAGTTTATTCAAGTTTTTTTTAGCACCGTGTCTTACTACCCGTTCGGGTTATACGTTTATGTACTAACTATTCTAATAATTTTAGGGATTAGTAAGGTTATATTTAGAGGAAATGTACCTGAATTTGCATGAAGGAAGAGTAGCAACCAGTTTTTAAACTCACCCTTACACTTGACTGAGACTCGAACCTAGATCTCCCCGTTATCGACAGTCTAGTCTACAGCAAGAGTAGTACGTCAAGCCATGTGGTCATCGAAGCGGGGTTTATTGAAGTTCCATGGCCTCAGTGAATACATTGATGTGTAATATTTATTTTAAAAATTCATGGAAATCTAAAGCTAAAACCATTATATAATTTCGTTAAAAGCTATTTGAATTTTGGTGAGCAGAGATATATCAATCACTTATAGCTCTCTCTCTCTCTTTATATAATATCATAAGTCCCAATAACATATTCCCTTCAAAATTATATTTATTATACACTCATTTCAAAAAGTTATAGAACTTTTGAATTTCGTGCGCATTTTATCCACACTCGACCATCATAAAATGTCAACAACTTTGTTGGTTTTTAACTAAATACAATTTATTTACCATTCAAATATTTGAGCATAATAACAAGTTTATTTTGATTTATAAATTATTCATTTGAATGGCTTAAAATACTTCTAATAAGTAACAGAGAAGTAGTTACAAAAATACGGATCATGTTATATATCAGTTGGTATAGTTTTTATTAAGAATCTTATCAAACAGTTTGAATAACTAGTATTTCTATTTTAACGTATCTATGCATCAAGTTGTGGTAAAATGGTCACTTTTTTATAGATTTCAATATCAATGAAATAACACTAACAGATAGTAAGATGTTATCAATTTTGCAACAAAAATGAGTTTGTGTTATCTAAAAGTCCTTTACCGTAAAAATTTGATTGTGTGGCATAATCACAGATAATATTTTATTTTGGAACTAGTTTAAATTTTCAGAATGGTTAATATTTGTAGCAACATCCTTGTTTCCACGTATTTGTCTGTCCCATCTTTAAATAAATAGCGTATTACATGAATGGGTAATGATACCTAATGCTAGGTATTATTTAAATACATAAGAATATGTTTAAGTATTAACTAATCAGTATTTTTTTCTTTTTCTTATTTAATTTCAACATTATAATAAAACTGTTCTTTAAATGTGCTTCTAACATCTCAGTAACAATATCGGTATGCCTAATACAGCCTTATAATATTATATTAGTGTTGGAAGGTAGAATATAAACGTCCCCAAATTTACGTGTGTGAATAGTGGTACGCCATTTAACAATTATAAAATGTACACCCTCAGTGTACTAGGCCAGGATTTTAGCCCTGATCTCCAGGTTATCGATAAATCGGACTTAATAACTTGTCATTTAAACCGTATAGCCACTGGCGCCGGAAACGTTAAAAAAAAGTGTATACCTTAATTATGATGTTCCTTAAAATTACCCCCCTTCACCCACCCATACACAATCCCCTTTCCCTTTGGACATACACATAATCTCTCCCCCCACCCCCCCTCCCGCGCGTGCACACATACACACACCTTGGTTGTCACAAGTTGAATCACGATGCTAAGATCACGTTGTCCCTATTTCAGCGCCTGTAATAGTTAGTCTATGCAATTTTCTAAGCTGTCACGTAATGTGAGTTGCATTAAATTCTATCTCACGGCGCACACAGATATGTAACGTAAAGTCTTGCTACCCGTACGGGTTCTACTCTAACGTACTAACTAGGCCAATGGGTTAGGAATTGGAAAGTTTGAATAAAGAGGAAGTGAACCCGCATTTGCGTGGTGGGAGAGTGGGAAATCATTTAGGAAAAACCACCCCCAGTTCACCCAAGCGAGATTCGAACCCCAACCTCCCCATCCTTGGAAGTCTATCTCAGCTTGAAACTAGTGTGTCATAAGAAAAATTAACCATTTTCTCTGATTATGATTAACTATTTAATTTAATCAATCAAATAGCCGAAGCTATCATTTATACATTGTTTTAGATGGATTATGTTTTATAAAAATCACATTTTCCTAGAGATAAGCACATACTTTTTTAAAATAAAGTTTGAAAAATGGGTAGTTGATTGTTATGCTTTTTGGTAAACAGTGGTGTTCCTTTTTTATCTCAATTTGTTTCCGTAATTGTGTATATTATTTCATTTACGGCACTTAGGGGAGCGTAATGTTATCTTTTCCGTTAAGTTTCTGCAACAATGTATATTATTTCGTTTCACATATCTGATGAATTTCCAATAAATCTCTTCAATTTTAGATAAAAGAGCGATAAAGTCTTTGCAGTGCATTGTATAATTTATTTAAAAACTTATTTACTTAAAACTCACTTAATATAACGAAAACATACATTTGACTTGCTGCTACGTCACGGGTGGGCAACCTCCCTTTATAAAATACTTCTGCAAAAAAAACAACAACTAAAGATGTGTGTTTTGACGCCATCGAATATGAATCCGATTGCTTTACCTTTGCGGAAAAAAAACACGGATAAAGAGTTAATAATAAAACATATGAGGGAGACAGACGACGAAATTGCCTGGCGATATAACCAAGAAGTGGGTTATTCCCGAGTATGGTGCCGGAAAATGTGCGATGAAGCAAGGTTTTCGTCTTTGAAAGGTTCGTAAAAGAAAGAGTTCCCTTCCTTTAAAAACAAGACGAAACCTCAGTTCCGTGATCAGAAGGAATTCTACATGACTGGATTTTAATTTGTGAAGAAGACAGTAACGCGGGCCCGCCAACCCGCAGTAAATTAAAGATTTTGTATGTTGTGTTGTTAAAAGAGGTGGGGATGAACAGGAAACCCGGGAGTTCAAGGCAAACGACACGACACGGGTGTTCGGATGAAGGAAACAACCGAGAAGGCGTTAATCACGGCGTGCTATAACGATGCTCTTGGCGCTAGAGTGGTCCAAGTGACGAGAGGAATATAGCATTGATTGTAATGGTACCCGGTGTGCTAGAGTGGCACAAGAGGCGAGAGGAATAGAAGTACCTTTGGTGCTAGAGTAGATCAAGTAACGTGTGTAAATATTATTGTATCGCGATGCCATCATCGCTGCTAGACTGTCCTAGGTAAGGTGTATACATATATGATGTAATTTCGAGGTATTTTTCTTTTCTTGTTACTCAAACGAGTCAATTAAGTGTGTATAATACATCTCTGAGTAGGATTATTTCTTGTTTCTAAAATCATTTAAGTACAGACACATGGACATATTAATCTATATTTTTATCCATGGATGAAGTTTCTATATTATTTCTTAAGACCATCTCAATTTATTACAGGTTAATTTAGAAGAAAAAAATTATCTATAAATGAACCTAAACTACATTAATGAAACCCAATGTCATATTAATAGGTCTGTAATAATATGTAGGTAACTGAACACATTCATAGAGTTGTACAGTACATTACTTTATTTGCTATTTTATACTGAAACTAGATATCTACTGTCCAATTTTCATAGGTGGGTTCTTTTAGAAAAAAAATAATATTTTTTCAGCATTTTACTATATTATGAGTTATTTTATAGGCGTTGATAATACCTATCAAGTCGAAATCCCCAGATTACATGACTTGACTTATGAATACGTAGGAGTAGATCCAATAAATTTTCTCGCAGTTAGATAAATCCCTTCCTATGAAAATTGTACTGTAGATTCAATAGTGCCTCTTTATTTAATCACAAAGATGGCTCAACTATATGCCCAGTCCTATTAAAATAAGTTTAGATCTTTTATTAATTGCAGTTTTAGTTAATCGATATTATCACTCCCTGGCTACATATCCAGAAGTCCCGGGTTCGATCCCCGGCACTTCCAAAATTTATCTGTGAAATGAGGAGCTACTTTAATAATAAAAAAGTAGCGGCTCCGGTCTAAACAACTGAGATTAATGGCCAGAGGATTTGATATGCTGACCACATGACACACTCTATAAGCTTTAGTTGACATTATCTTTGCCAACAGATCGCGGCCACTCGGTCTGTATGGTTCGATTGTGGGATGGTGCCTTAGAGTTTGCAAGTAACTGCATTCATTGACAAGATAAACGTCTTTAACGGGAAATTCAGCGGTAGTTAAACGTAACCTATTTAATTTGTGGACATGGTTTTAGCTTTCAATTAAACGTATATATTTCAATGAATCTAATTATTCAATTTTGTCCCTTTTTTCTTTAAATTTACAGGGATAACGTGTTTGCTCGCTTGGGCAGATAAAACTTAATAAACCGTGTTTTAAAGTGATCCGAATGATTTAAAGTTCGACTAACTAGCTTACTTTTATATCTACATGTCATCTACCTACTATTTTCAAGGTTATGGATATATTGTGCTTCATCTGAAGAGGAGAATCCGTCTTATAGAGAGATTTGTTCGAACCTCACTGGGGGTTAAAATATAATACTACTCGATGGAAAAACATATCGATCTTAGATAAGTTTAATTTATTTAAAAGTGCGAGCTCTAGGATAAATAGGTAATATTAATAAATCATTAAATAAAGTAAGCCTGAATTACTATTTAATATCATTACTCTATAATTAAATGTCCAGAGCAAAAGTAGTAATTTAAATTCATAGTTTTAAACTGTGCATAGTAGAATAATAAATATTCAAACGTTTTAGTGATAGCTCACTGAGTACAAGAAACATAAACCCTTTTTATTTTACAGAAAAAATAACAAGTTGAAAGACAGTAGAAGAAATGCATCAGAATTTGCTTGGAAGGCTGACTGGTAAACACAAAAAATTTGTAAATCAACAACTACTTTCCCATATCCCATATTTTGGGGGAAATATCTTGAAACTCTCAAATCGGCATCACACACATAACTCCTTTGGTGGTGATAAGTCTGGTAAATAGTTGTATTTTTAATATATTGGCTGTATTTAAATCTCGTGACCCACTATGGTGGCCACATGGTCTAAGGCACTACTCTCACAGTAGACCAGATTGCCAATGAAGGAGAGATCGAGGTTCGAATCTCAGTCGGGTGCACTGATAATGGTTTCCACAAAATGATTTTCCAATTTTCCTCTACGCATATGCGGAGACACTTTCTATAAATATAGCCTTTCTAATCCCTAAAAGCAATGGCGTAGTTAGTACAGGAGTATATAATCTGAATGGTTTGTTTTGTATCGTTCGGGAATACTTTACTAAGAAAAGGTATCATTTTAAGGTATGACCTAAAACTAAGCTATGATAGGTCACTATTATGCCAACACAGTGCGGATAAATCGTTAAAAAAAATGTCTGTACATATTCAGATGAAGAGTGACTATATTCTTTTTTTAATTTAAAAACAAATTAATCCTAATTAGAATATATTTGGTGATTATGTTTGCACTAAACATTTCTTAAATCCCAAATATACATCGGGAATAGTTTATTTTGATTTCAATATTTGTTTAATTATATGATTTGTTATATTTGTTATGACAACTTAATAAAGGTTTTTTTTTACACAACATACTTACCATAGTTTTAGTACCGCATTAAGTTAGTTTGTAAATGATGATACATAAAGTGTAAATGTATTTGTTTCAAAATTACAGCTAATTAAATAATTAGAAACAGTTTCAATTAAAATCTCACACGTGATTATATAATTCATTTTATAATTTAGTTTTTCCTTTTAAGATACATTTGGTAATATAATTATCAACATTTTATATTATACAGAATTTATTAATATATGTTTTGGGATAAATAAACTCAATACATTTATATGATTGGTAAACATGGGTCATTGCGTACTTACTTGGAATTCGTTTAAATTGTGTGTTTTGTTTGAGCACCAACTAGTATATTTCGATAAATTCAATTTGAATGTTAATTGCATCATTATAATTGAATGTTTTTCATAAAATATCGGTTTTGAGGTTAAAAATACATGCCACTGTTTGTCATATAATTTCATTCTTTATCGTGTTTACTTGCACGTGAAATAAAATTACTTTTAAATATTTTCCCCTACGTTATTGGCATTGGGTGTGGTTTTAAATATATTAATTAAGTATTCATAAACGTGCTGTTCTTGAAAATAATTGGTATCTAATAATTGATAAGTAAGTTTTGTAATTTTTAAATTAATTATCTCCCATTTTATATTCTACCGCGTCATAAATTTTAATAAAAAGTCTAAATTATTCAGATACTATAAAAAATTATTGCGTTTTTACTGCAAATCTAAGAATGTAATATTTCCCTAACATAATATAGTAATGTTGTGAAGAGCTATATATATTTTTTCTTTTAAAATCTATTATTTTTTATTTTAACCTGTTAATACTGGTACAAATATTATGTTGGTACTTGTATTGTAATTTAGTTTGAAGAATTAACTTATTTTTTAAACTAATTTAATTCTAGACAACATTGCAATTTTTAATCGTTATAGCCTTATCCTTTTACCAAGTAATCAAATTATATCACGCTTAGATGAAATGTGTCCCATTTTCTAATTAATTCTAATTAATAGGATATTACGAAATATTAGATGAGTATATACGTCTCATTGAATTAAAAAATTACTAAATATTATATTTTATATTTATATTAAATTTTAATCTAATAATACTTGATCATTTAATACTGTCCAAAACACTCAATATTAAATGATGATAATTGGGCTTTTAAAATGGTTTATTTTAGTAACCAATATAACTTAAAAATCCAATGAATTGATAAAAAAAATAAGAAATAAACCTTCAACAAATTATTCCTTAGTACTAATTTTAAGAAAAATGGTTTGTTAATTTAAATTAGAGTTTGATCAAATAGATTAGTCAAGATTAAATTTTTGTTTTTTAAGACACAATAATAAGGACAATTATAATAAATAAATTTTGAATTCTTGAATATTATTTCCAATCAACACATTTTTACTGCTAGAAAAATTGGTGGTTAACTTGTAGATTAGTACTTTCCTCAGACGAATGTAGTTATTTTAGAAAGTTATAACACAGAGATTGCTATCACTTCAAGAAACACTTTTGGTTTGTTTTTTTACAATACATGAAAAAAGAAAATTACCACTTTCCACGACAAGAGATGTAATTCCATTCCTTTTTCTTAGGACACATATGTTTTGTAAACACAGTCTTGTTAGATTTCTTTCTGGAGATATATGATCGTGTTGGTCGTGTTTATTCTTCCTCTTTACGCGACCCCCCACCCGCTACCCGCTCGTAACGGGTGTATAAACATCTCTGGATAAACAAACGTAAGATACAGTAATACAATCTGGACTCGTTTAGTGCTTGTAAGACTTCTAGTCGACTCTATTGCAATAGAACGTGGCATCCGGCGCAATTTTTGTATCATCCGGCTGTCAGAATACATAATAATAATAATAATAATAATAATAGTAATACTATCGTACAAACAATACCGTACTACTTAGATACTATTTCCTTTTCGAGAATTATATGATAATATGCATTTAGAGCTAATGCAACGTTTCATAAGATATGTTGTCTAGACGTGTAAACTTAACATTGAGTTCAAATGCTTCTGGAAGGAATCTAATACACTTAAATATTTTCATGAAATTTATATTTTACATTTTAAATTGTTTATCTCATAAATTGTAGCTAGAAGTTTTCATAACTAATACATAAAAAAAAAATTATTTCTCAGTGATGATATTTTTGCAATGTATCTGTTTGTTTAATATATTAAATATAATTGTATGAGTGTGTATCAATGGCAAATAGTGGATTTATGTTTACAGGTAAATGGTGGGCTGAGAGTATTGTATTAGTAAATGGTTTCCTTCCATTAATTGTCTTATATAATTAAATAATATGTATACTACAGTAGCCCAAGGCTTCATTGGTGCTGACTGACAGCTCACAACTGATGGCTTTGAAAAGTTAACAGGCCAAATTATGTGTCTCCTGCTGTCAGAAGTCAGCTGTGAACTGTCAATCAGCAACAAAGAAGCCACTGTATTGCCACCAAGGTGCTTATGAAGACAAACTGCCTGGTAAACATAATTTTCATAATATTATTAAATTTGTTAATGTCAACATGGCGGTTTAAACGATATCCATGAACGGAATTTATTAATATTTATATTTGTAAAATATGCACTCATATTCTGGCTCAATTTAACATTGCAACGACATGTACAGTAAATTATTTTATGAAAATATCTACAACACTGCAAAGACAATGATTAATTGCATTGAAATTATAATTATGTGACGTGTCTATATCCGGCTTCAAGACCTTTGTTTGCTTCAACACATTTATCAAAAGGTTTTTAAAAGCATATTTTTATCTAATGCTAGTTCGCAAAGTTCATAAGTAGACGCTCAGTCAAATCCCTCAAAAAATAGTTTCGCTACATACTTTTCAAGCTCACGTGCAAAAAAAACACACACATGTAGGTGGGTGTAGCACATAGTTACAATAAATTATTTTTATCCTTTGTTTTCAATGTCTCTATTTATTTACTTTTTTAATTTATAAAAACTTGGGTAATTGATTGAAGAAATGTATATAAAATATTATTATTACTTTGCTAAAAAATAATTTTATGATTTTTTTAACGTGGGATTGCAGAGGACGCGAGAAAATGGCAGTAATTTTTTTGCAGTTTTTACATAAAAACATATTTTTTTGGTTAAAATAAATCTAATAAGTGTCCAGTATAAACATAATAAAAGTAAATGGCATTACATAATTTACATATTATATTAAAATTTTCTTCACGTTGTGACCTTAACAGTTCTTGAATGTATCTGTCAATGGTGTCCTGGAATTTATTGACAACTATTGATCTTCATTTAAAAAGTTTATCATATCATGCCGCTATGCTCATGATAGATATTCAACAACTACTAATATCATCTTGTGAAGAAAACTAAAGTCTTTGTCTCTACTGGAAAAATATTGTATTTATTCAGACCAAAAAGTTTTGCTATAAAAACTTCAAAAAGATTGATCTTTTCTCGCGTTCCCTACACTTCTACCATAAGAGTACTATAAATGGTCACCCACATCGATGAACACTCATAATAAACGTCCAAATCTTCTGGTATTGTTTTATAATAATGACAAGTAGAACGGAGTTTTAATTCCAGCTGGAAGTATTAAGGCTATTTCTTAAATGTTTTTCCAATTTTCCTCCACACAATTGCAGCTTTGTTTTTTCTAAATTCTACAATACTCATTCGTAATCAATTAGGGTATATTTAAAGATAGCCTGGTTGAGAATTAAGATGCTGTGATTTTTTTTTATCAATATTCATTTTATTAATTTCTATATGTGAAAGATCTGCAGTTTAATAACTTATTTTTGAAATAAATAAAAAATAGTTTTATTTATTGTGTAAATCTAAGTTTATGATATCTTTAATGTTTTTTTTGAAATTTTCTCTTTCAATACCTCAATTCACTTTTGATGTATCATTTGAATATTTTAAGATAAAGTCTTCCATTTATTGTTCACAAGAAAAATAAAGTTCTGACCGGTAGACTTATAGCAGTTCCCTATTGAACTTTCTTACATGAATGGTTTTTGTTCTTAATCCCTTACTTTGCCCCACAAGGAAGTATTTTCGTTCGCTTTATTCCTCTGACGTTGTAAAGATGATATCTGTTGTTTTGTTGAAAGTTGTCAGTACGAGCAACTTCTCCTAGTATATTATCCCCGGACAAAATGCTTGAAGGGGAAATATAAGCTAGGTTCCAGAAACAAGCAAGGAGTTTTTTTATCTCTAGATTATCATCTGGTTTCTTTTGAATACCCCAAAGCAAACAATCAGTTGTGTGTTTTATAAACGGGGTGATCCCCTACCATCCTTTCCCCCCCTCGAAAAGAAATAATATGTATGATTACGGAAGTATATATTCTCTTCTAAAAGCAAACAAGTAGTTTTTTTTCTCTTTCTATATATTGTTTTAAATCTCAGTTTAGCTTGAAATTTATATAACATTTTTATCATCTAACAAGAGAGAACTCATATTTTTCCTAAATGGTATATTTAATATTTAAAAAGAAAAGATACACCGGAAAAGGTCTAGTATTTTTTTTAATAGAATTAAAAATATGTTAGTTGCAAATTTCGTTGAATTTCGTTGAGTTTGAGAGTGTTTAAAAATTTATCAGCTTTAGAAAAGCGTTTAATTATTCAAGATAATTTATTTTGTCCTATATTGTGGTTTTACAAGGATTTATTAAAATTTAAAATTAAGCTCAATAAAAATGTACCTTGTGATCTGTAAGGTAGTTAGTAATCCAAAACTGTTGGGTATATGAATGGGTGGGAGAGAAAATGTTAAGGTGGCCGCCTACAGGAACGGCTGGTCGAGATCACCTTCCTAGCGTTGTGAGGTTTTCAGGACCAGTTCTATGTGCCCAACAGAAGTCCTGTGTTCAAATCTCGCTTCCTATTACTAACACTTAAAGGACGTAGCTCTCACTAAATTTAAACTTTATAACATCTCTTTTACAATATTTCCTAAGATTTAATGTGACATTACTACACCACAATTTTCTTAGTAAGGGCCATTATTTATATGTCAGCTAGAAAAAAAATTATATCTACTTTAACGTATTAATAAGTCAAGTCATATGATCTCCGCCACTTTTGATAGATCAATACAGAAAAATAACCCATTTTATAAAAAGGAATTTCTTAATAAATTCTGAGTCTAGACGAATTTGCTTACTTTCAAGGGGCATATATTATATACCTTTAAATAATCCACACAGTTTTAAAATTAACGAACCTTACCGTAAAAGACAAAGCTGGGTCAATAGAAGAACACCATTTAATAACTTATTTTAATACTAATGAATTTCAATTTGTGTTCATCGTAGTTTGCAAATGTTCCCCTGAAAAAGCTTTAAGAGTATACAAAGAGTTTTGTGTGAAACCTGTTTCCTTGTAACGCAGATGTGAAGTGATTGTTAATTGGAGTGAAGGCTGCAGCGTCTCGGCGCCTAGCCGGGCCAGGTCGTCTTCTGCGCTTGCGCAGTCTCCTGGAAGGACCAAGGAGCCCGGCTAGGGACAAAACACTCCACTCTTTCTCTGACTTGAGCTAGTAGGAACTCGGGGCTAATTTCTGCTCATTTACTCTTTACACAGAAATCTTTGAGGCGAGAATTTAATTGGACTTGTTTCTTCGCTCCATCTCACCCACATCAATTTCTATCACGTGGCCCGTTTCTTCTTCCTCTAGAGTTTTTTTCTCTCTCTTCTTTTCATCACATAAATATTTCAGTTATTCATAGCCTAGAAAAATTAATTCAAATGTAATTTTGTTCAATTTGTAAGAAGGTGAAGAATATGGTAAATGAAGAAACGTTCTAAAGCTACTTTTATTGGACGTAATTTACCAGAAGTTTAAATTCCATAAGTATAAAACCATTCATTATAAATTGTTTCATAAAGGCAATAGAGTACACTTATAATTAATTATGATGATAATAATAAACAATTACATTAAAATAATACTACCCGGATTGGTTTTTGCATAGACTTACGCTTCATTATTGTGTTGTATTGGATGGCCGGTGACGGTGAGATAGGGGTCTGGATCTCGATAGGATGAACGGAGAGTGGTTCCTCTCAACTTGTTTCCCATTCTCCCCACACACAAAATGTGGGTGTATTTATTCTAAAATTTGACCCTCCTCATCTCATTTTCACTATAGTAATTAAAGAATGCATGTAACCAGAAGCTTTACGAAGACACACTGAAGAAAGATAAATATATTTACGTCAATTAGCTTTAATTTCCTTAAAGCTATTAATTTTTAATTAATGTCTACACATCTCGGTGGCGAAAGGACAAAGGAGTTTGTCTCGATTTATATGGTTTGCCGGTGTTTGGGAGGGAGGGCTTCAAATCCTGGTCAGATATATTTGAATGTTTTTTTTTCTTTTATGCGAGTGTGGATACACTTCTAGTAAATTCATACCTCTTTATACTCACCCCATTAGCGTAAATATGTGGTTAGTCTACACGGGCTGCAAGGCACAAAGAACACAGTGACGGAGAGGGGCACGGGGTGGGATTAATCGATCTTTTCTTCATGGGTCAAGAAAGCTCTTTAATTTTACCAAAGCTCCTGCCATTTAGAATGGCATTGTTTCAATGAACAACTCCCTCTCTCTTGTTTTTAAAATCGAAGTTATCAACACTCTAGAGCGTTCTTTTTGGATAATAGACTTTCCCTAAAATTACATTAGATTTGGTGTGAACGGAAAAAGGGGGCTGGGCATTATAATCTATTCCAAGGAAATATTCTATCAACAACTTTTTCTTGGTGGTGAGAACTATAGTAGGTAATTTACGTTATTGAAAAATATAATTATCTGTATTTAAAAATTATGTGAACGTTATTTTAATGTTTTAATTAATAATTTACTCATGGTTTTATTAATATATTTATTCTCTCACTTTTTCTCTCTCTCTCTGTATATATATATATATATATATGTAAATATATATATATATTCAATTTTTTATTTTTTCATCATATCTATCATAGGTTTGTAAAGCGGCCTACAGAGAAAAGATTTAGTGGATTTCATTAATATTTGGTATTTATATGTTACTAGCCAATAGCCCGTGCTTTGCGTGGGTTTCATATTTTTGGTAGCTTATTGAGTCAGTGATTTTTTTTTAAATACATATAATAGTGTGATACTGGCAGACATTATGTTATATCTGTTAAGGTTCTTAGCGTTACCCGAGAGACACCACGAGGAGGTGACCTTACATCGTTTCTCTGTCATGTTCGGGTCGTAGAGTTTTGAATTCTGATTTGAATTTTCTTACTGCCATCTGTTCAGAAAATTTCGGTTGGCAGAGGGGAAATTTACTGCGAACAGATGGCAGTAAGAAAAATCAAATCAGAATTCAAAACTCTCCGGCCCGAACATGACACAGATACGATGTAAGGTCACCTCCTCGTGGCGTCTCTCGGGTAACGCTAAGAACCTTAACAGATACCACATAATGTCTGCCAGTATCACACTATTATATGTATTTAAAAAAAATCACTGACTCATTAAGCTACCAAAAATATGAAACCCATGCGAAGCGATTTTTAAAATTCCTCTAATATATATATATTTTTTTTAAAACAGATTATATAATGTTATTTATAATGTAAAGAACTCCCAAATAAACACTTAGAATTAAATTGTTCAAGCAAATTTAAGAAATATTTAAGATTTTCAAAAGTAGTTCAGTAGTCCCAGATACACATTTTGAAAATTTTTGATAACACTATTTTTTAATTTATAATATTCAAAACTAAGTATTCAATAAACTACCCTTTATTCAATTTTCCCCTAAAAAAATTAATTGTGATGGATAACACAAACTCCATATAATCTGTATATCAAACAAAATTGTTAAAGCATTTTTTGAAACATTTCTAATTTAAAAAAATATTCAGAACAAAATTACCCTAAATTTTAAAGCTAGAATAAAAATTACTATATGGAATTGCGTCGTGACTATATCAATATATAGAATAAAGCCCTGACTGACTCACTCATCACCGTATCTCACTAATCCCTGGACCTAGAGTCTTAAAATTTTGCAGGGAGGTTCCTTTCAGTCCGTAGGCATCCGATAAGAAGGGATTTTTAGAAATTCAACCCCTAAAGGGGTGAAAATGGGAATTAAAAGGATATATATATATATGAGAAAGGAATGCCAGGTCTCCACCGTGGTTCGGATTCCACGTTAAACTGTAGGTCCTTCATTTCATCTCACAATCACCCTACCATTACACATTAGCGTAAGTGCGTATAACCCGAACGGGTAGTAAGACGCGGTGCTAATAATAATAATAATAATATATATTAGAAACTGTTCACGACTTTTTTTCATGCAATTTCTGTCCTATGTATTTTTTAAACTGCTACGTCTACTCATCATTTCCGCTTTGGAAGGTTGGTACGTAGCTCCACAGCAGAGGTGCTATTTGTACACAGATGATTGTTTACGCTCCCTCCCTATATAATCCACCCCTCCCCCTTTTTCTGTTGAAGCAAGGATAAAGAAATACGATCCTCCTCTCTCTAATCCAGTGTGGATTAATTTCCTAATGGCGGGACGAAAGGTTTTGTCCCGTCCTGTCGCGTTTCTCTTCAAATCTTCGCTTCTTTCAAAGACAAACACAACCCCCTTCCTACCTCTCACCCCTCCTTATTCCACCCCTACACCCCTTGTCCTTCACAAACACCCAGCACGTAGACTTGGATGACGATAAAAGGAAGTTTTTAGTTGCTCTAAATCGGAAGTAGAAGAGACCATCTTTATTTTCCATCGCGTCCTCCCCACCCCACCTCCCAATGCGTCTCACTACTCGTTCAGGCCATAAGCATTTATGATAATTATTATAATGAAGTAAAGATGAGTAAAGTAGATGTATAGAGGACATTTACTGATATTTGCATGGAGGAAGAGGTGGGGAGAGCATTTAGGAAAAATCCATTCTCATTACATCTGACTGTGATTCTAAACCCGATCTCCCCGTCATCGGCAGTAGATTATATTGCAAGAGTGACGTCTTAGATAATGCGACCACCAAAGGGGGTCTACATGCTTACACTAGGGGGACATGGTCGAAGAAGGTATAATTTATAGGAAATGTTCAAGCGATCACGTGGAAAAATAATGTATAATCATTTAGGAAAATACACCCTTAGTGCTAAAGAGATTTGAATTTCGATCTGTCCATCACTGGTAATCCATTCAAACACCAGAATGATGCCATACACTAGACTAGAGAAAAAAACACACACAACCAAACACCTCTGCTTAGTCGTAATCGTGTTGTTTATAAACTAGTAACTTATTCTAGGAAAGGAGTGTTTTATTTGGGTTAAACACGTCCTTGAATATAATTTTATATATATATACACACTTTTTCAGACTGAAAAAAACCAATAGGCCAACACAAATTTTAGCTCATCAAAAACCTTTTCAAACTTGACATGTCCTCCAAGTAGCATTTATTATCAGCTTAGGCATAAAAATAGTTCAAATATTAATAATATAGTAAAATTCATAATTGAATGAATATATATGAAATAATTACATGCGTGAAAGCTGGCTGGCATGTGGTGGTCACGTAGTGCGTATGGGCAATTACACGCGTGTACACAACATTTTAGTTGTGAAACCTGGTAGGATAAGATGTCAATGAGAGGATAGTGTGAAAATGTATTTGAAAGAGGTTGGGTTTCAGATTAGGGATTGAGTGTAGTTGTCTCAGGAGGGAGCTGTATTGAAAGATAACGTTCTGGCAGCTATGAACTTTCAAGCTTCTCAATAGTCCAGTGAAATTAGATTTTACTAACGGAAAAATTCATAAAGTTTTGAAACTTGGCAGGAACATTGTTGAAAGCTTTAGAAATATAATAAAAGAAAGTTATCTTACCTATTGTGGTAAGATAGGAAAAACCACCCCCAAATACGTTTAAGTTCATTTATCTGCCGAACCTTTCAATTTTGGGCAAATATGCTCCTATAAAAAATGTTCGAAATAAAAGTTACAACAAGAAATGTTCTGGTCATGTTTTGCGTGGAATTAATATTACTCGCTAAGATGCGAATCTAAGACAAGGGTAAGTTAGGGCGTACTATTAAATACGTGGCTATCGTGGTTTATATTTATGATTTACTCGGAAATTACTTATTTTACGCGAAATATTATTGGGGATTAAATTGTTGAGCGGCAGATTTTCCATCGAATACGCCATTTTATGTGTGTTTTTTTAATTTGTCGCAATTCGAATTGTGGTCAACAATATTTTCTTCGGATTCTGTGCCCAATATGCTTGATGGTCATGCCTACGCCAGAACAATTCGAGCACATTTCTTGACATATACTCTTTTGTCTAAATAGTTATCAAATAAATAAATGTTTAATATGATAACAAAAAACATACGAAGCAAATACTCATCGATTTTAAAACCTCTCCACCTGAGTTTGACGATGCACAAAGTGATATTACTGTTGAAAACTTTGAATTGAACTTTTCTGAACTCATTTAAAAACTAAGAAAACGGCACAATGATGGCTACAGTATTTTGAACTTGTTAATGTCGAGATGTATTTGATTGAATAAAAGCATCTGGGTGTTGGTAAGTTGCATCTAGATTGTACTTCCAATTTTTCATGTTGATGGCCATTTTATACAGACCAAGGTTCGTCAACTCTAACTTCAAGATAATATGAATTCCTTGCAACAAAAAAAGTGCTGGCCCGGAAGCTCTAAAAATTAACAAAAGAAGGCTTCTTCTCCAATCGTCACTCTGATAAGAACTAGTGCTGTATATGTTCAGATATGACCATAGAACAGACTTTAATGAAAAACATGGAAGAGGCTTCACTCGCAGTGTTCTAAGCAAATGGATCTTTGGATTGCCAGGAGCTTATTATGTGTGTGCCAGCATGGAGAAATTTTGAAAATTAAATACTGAGAGCAGCCATCAGCACGTCGAGCTGCGAGATTTAAGAATGGATAAAGACAAAGAGGAGTGTGAAAATCTTATGTAATAGATACAATGACATTCGCCATTCATTAATAACTACAATATTAAGTCCTTATTTAGAAGTCTCATCGCTAAAGGAAGACATTGATTGCTACAGAGCAAACTATATTGGCGAAAAATCATTAATCTATACTGTAACCGTAGGAAGCCTGTTTAAGACTTTTAAGATGAGTCGTTAAAATCAGGCAAAGCCAATTTCCTTAATCGGCAATACAGTTAAAGTCAAAGACAGTGGATTATCTAAACTGTTCATTCGACCCAGGATTTAAAACATCCTTTACTTATGATCTCACTTCAATTCCTCTTTTCATATTAGACAAAAAAAGTTTGATGATAAAAACAAAAAATCATCTTTGTATCAAATTTTTAATAATGTTAAGGAACGGGCTGTTGACTTCACTGACATTGAGCTCGTGATTGACGGAGATTATTCGGTATTACCAAAGTGAGGGACATTAACGAACATTTATACCGCTTAAGTCGATTACGTTAGAAAACTTTATGGTCAAAGAGTAACCGTTGTATTTGATGGTTACTCAGATAATGCTAACAGCACAAAGAGTACGGAATATTAACGATGTCAAATGCAACGCATATGATTTGAAATTATTTTCGATGAACACACGGCTGTCTTCGAAACACAACAGAAGTTGTTGAGCGATCTAGCCAACAAGGAGCATTTAATTTCACAAGTTGAACAAGTTGAGAGCGAAGGAATTAGAGTAATTGTAGCCGTGGATGATGCTTATTTGCTAATTGTACAATTCAATCAAATGCATCTCGACATTAATTAGTTCAAAATATTGTAGCCATCATTGTGCCGTTTTCCTGAGTTCTATTAGCTTTTCAATGTGTTCAGAAAACTTCAATTCGAGGTTTTCAACAGTAATATCACTTTGTACATCGTCAAACTCAGGTGGAGAGGTTTTAAAATCGATGAGAATTTGATGCATGCGATTTTGTTATCATATTAAATATCTATGTCTTTGATAGTTATTTTAGATAACAGTATATGTCAAGAAATATGCTTGAATTGTTCTGGCGTAGGCATGACCAGCAAGCATATTGGGCACTGAAGCCGAAGAGAATTTTGTTGACCACAATTCGAACTGCGACAAATTTAAAAAATAAACATAAAGGGGCGTATTCGATTAACAATTTACCACCCAACAATGTAATTCCTAATAATATTTCGCGTAAAATGAATACTTTTCAAGTAAATCATAGATATAAACCGCGATAGGCACGTATTTAACAGTACGCCCCAACTTACTTTGGTCTTAGATCCGCATTTTAGCGAGATATATTCATTCCACGCAGAACATGACCAGAACATTTCTTGTTGTAAATTTTGTTTTAAACATTTTTATACGAGCATATGTGCCCAAAACTAAACGGTTCAGCCGATAAATTAACTTAGGCGTATTTGAGGGTGTTTTTTCCTATTTTAAGGGGGTAAGCTACCATGATAGGGGAAATAACTTTATTTTATTTCATTTATAACTCCTTCAACAATATTCCTGCCAAGTTTCAAAACTTTATTAATTTTTCCGTTAATATTGCAATTTATTGTCTAATTTCTCTGGACTATAAGGTTAAAGCGCTAATTAGCTAGTTTTACTGGGAGGGGTAAACAAATAAAAAAAGTTATTATTATTATTATTATTGCCATGTTTTACTGTCCATTCGGGCTATAAGCCTATGTACTATTATTATTATTATTAGCACCACGTCTTACTACCCGTTCGGGTTATACGCACTTACGCTAATGTGTAATGGTAGGGTGATTGTGAGATGAAATGGAGAACCTACAGTTTAACGTGGAATCCGAACCACGGTGGGGGCCTGGCATTCCCCACATTCACAAGATGTCTTGTCAGAGGGGAAGGAAGGGTTTGGTAATCAGATAAATCTGTGCCGGGACCGAGGATTGAACCCCGGCCGCCAGCACAGAAGTCTGACACCTTACCCCTAGACCGCCAGGTCACCTGCTTATGTACTAATTACTACAATGTGCTAGGGATGATGAAGGTTGCATTTGGAGGAAGTGTACCTTAATTTGATTGACGGGAGAGTGGAAAACCATTCAGGAAAACCCCGATCTCCCCTTCATCGTCTGTCTAGTCTCTTATTGATCCCTGCCCACTAGATCGCACTACTTGAGCGTAAAACTTGTTCACGTTGTTCAAACTTGTTCCGTGTGGATAAATAAACACGGCATCATTTGCAAACCAGTGATTTCCTGCCTCACCGGAAGTGGCTAATCCCCTACTCGTAGCTCCACGACCACCCCCTCCTAACCCCTTCTAAAGATTCGCGTGACCCCTCAGCCCTTGGAGGAGTCTATGAAGTCAGCGACACCTCTTGGGAAATCTAAGCAGATAGCAGCACCAGCAGCTCTTTTCTATACTCGGTAGGAAAGGAAAGAACCATTGTTGCCAGCCTCCGCCATTGTTTGCCACCAAAACACCCCTCACAGCTACCGAAAGGTTTGTCGGGATTTGGAGGGGTAAAGGGGGTAGTTTTCATCATGGCAGCCATCTAAGAAAGATGTCATTTTACGCTTTTGAACGATGCGCGCGTGTGTGTTGTTGTGATGTCCGATATAGGTACCATATCTTCTATGTGTGTAAGCTATTTTATGTAACTTTTTTGCTTCCTTGTAACCCTTAGAAGAGATGAAGTATAGTGATCGTCAAAAAAATAATTTCGAGATTTTGATGGATGACGACGTTTCATGACCCCCTGAACTCGAAAAATTGGTTCTCGTGATACCTTCTGTCTGTCTGTCTGTCTCTCGGCCTAGAGACGAAACCATTATACCGATACATGTAAAACGTGGTATCATCACATTTTCATGAGGTTCCCAAGACGCTGATTTTAGAATTGCATTGCTAGCTTTAAAATTAAGGGTAGTTTACTTAAGGGGAGGAGGGGAAATTAAGTCTTTCGAAATCGGTTCCAAAGATTTTAATTATTTAAAATGCGTAAGTAGGCACTGTTCAATACTACAAACTAAATGATCCATCTCGATTTACCGGAAACATAATATACATGGCTATCTCCAATTTTGATCACGTCTTCGAAACTCGTATAGTTACAAAATCAAACTGTTAAAAACAAATTTCTTTTTGTTTTCAAATATATTTTTTATAAAATAAATACATCTTTAAGTGTACTGTGCGTCCAAAATAAAAGAAATTGATCGTTATGCTCTTTGGTTAACAGTGGTGTTTCTTTTTTCTCAATATGTTTCTGTACAGTTTATATTATTTCATTTATGCTCTTATGGAACGGGGTGCTTATTTTTCTATATTTCTGAAAAGTAATTTCTATTATTTCGTTTCACATATATTACGAGCTTTAAGTACATTGTCTATATTTTTCGTTAAAGGAGCGAGAAAATTAGCTCGGGGCATTGTACATTTTTTTTACAGTGTGTTTATTATTATTATTACATTTTTTATAAGTCTATAATATAATCTCGTTGATGGAGTTTCCTTTTTTTCGCGTTTAATGCTATCCTCTTCGTGTTGCTTTTTGCATAATTTTTATTCAAATTTATGCATGGCCTAGGGCCTACCAGGCCTTTGGGGGTGGACTTTCACTAAAAAAAATTGTTCAAAGACGTAATTATTTTTCATTTAGTCAATAACTCATCTTCTTTGTTTCAATTTTATGTAGATAATTTTATTTAGTACATACATTAAACTATTGTATTGTCCCAATATATAATTAATCCCTACAACAAATCTGTACAATTTATTAAAATAAATATATTACTTTAATTCCTATTACTAGAAATCTTGTGAACAATAGGCCTCGCTCCTTCCATGTTATTATCGTTACTACAGTCTTACTAGCAGTTCTGTGAACAATAGACCTCGCTCTCTCCATGTTATTATCGTTACTACAGCCTTTCTAGTAGTTCTTTGAACAATATACCTCGCTCTCTCCATGTTATTATCGTTGCTACAGTCTTACTAGTAGTTCTGTGAACAGTAGACCTCGCTCCCTCCATGTTATTATCGTTACTACAGTCTTACTAGTAGTTCTGTGAACAGTAGACCTCGCTCCATGCTATTATCGTTACTACAGTCTTACTAGTAGTTCTGTGAACAGTAGACCTCCCTCCATGTTATTATCGTTACTACAGTCTTACTAGTAGTTCTGTGAACAGTAGACCTCCCTCCATGTTATTATCGTTACTACAGTCTTACTAGTAGTTCTGTGAACAGTAGACCTCACTCCCTCCATCTTCTTATCGTTATTACAGTCTCATTAGTAGTTCTGTGAACCATAGACCTCACTCCCTCCATGTTATTATCGTTACTACAGTCTTACTAGTAGTTTTGTGAACAATAGACCTCACCCATTCCCTCCATTTTTTTAAATCAGTAATACAGTCTTAATATTTATCTTTGGATTTAAAGTTAAAATATCTCCTATAGTTTCTCATTTGATATGAAGTTAAGATTTTCCCCTTGGGGATCAAATACAAAAAACAAATGAATACCAGAGTCAACCATAGCACATTATATTAATAGGGAATATCTATTGTTCACGCGGTTTAAGATGTCAATTTCTTAATTTATTCCAAATTAAAAAAAAGGCTCTTTAGGTACTCAATGGAATGTTTATAATTTCATATTCAAATCACTTGAAATAAACCTTTTTTTCCTATCCCCGCGTCTTACTACCCATTCCAGGCTGTACGTAGAGATGAGCTATTAAACAAAATAACATTTGATCGGCTGCCATCTTGAAATGGATAACCATATTGATAAAACTATATATAAACACATCGCTCGGTCTAGGTTAAAATAATGTCCATTCTAATTGTTGTTTAAATTGGTCAGCGCATTTAAAAATCATCGTGTAACAAAGATCCGAACAGACGGAATGACTGACATACCAAATTACAAATCAATTTAAAACACACCATCGCAACCCTTGGTCAATTAGGATACAATTATATATTTTTTTAAATATGATCAGTTGAATTATATTAAAACGGGCTCGTAACAATGCTACATGATGATGGGGGGAAGAGATGGTTTGGTTGACGGGAGCGTTGTTTCATCTATTCCAGCGGTTCTACAACTTGTTTTGTTCACGGCACAATATTATCAATCGTGGATCCTCGGGACACGCTGAATGTAAAAGTTGGTGACACTACCGAAGACTCGATCATGCGCATGTCTATTCGACAAAGAATTGAAATTTTCTGTAAGAAACTACAAGATTTTCATTAATTGTCAATTATTTGATTGTAGGACATTATATTTTCGGGAAATAAACAGATACAATTCTTTCTCAAACTTTTTCTCTTATTTCTTAAACAAATAATTAAAATGGGATTAAATTACTTTAATATCTTTTATTAACAACAATAACATAACATCGGTAATTTCGCGGCACAGTTAATGTTTTTTTGTTTTTTTCACACTGGTGTGCTACGTTACAACCTTTGAAAACCACTGACCTATACCCTTGACGATGTGGTATGAAAACTTTTACTTGCGGTTCTTGAAATAAACAGGTGGATTTCGTATGATTTGTGACTTCTCAGGCAATGAAAATATCCAGCTGCAATTGACACTTGATGATTTTGACGATTTTAAAACTCTTACAACCATTTACATTATATATAGCATTTATCATAATAATTCATAGACGATAATATAATTTTACGACTCAATATTACCACATACTTGTTTTTAATATATATTTTGCATTTAGTTTTAATTTAAATCTAGTAGGCCTATAAGCCAGATTGTTAATGGGAAGAAGCAAGGGAGTTTGGACCTTTAAGTCCCATTCCCCCTTTGGAAAAAGTTTTCATACAACCTACTTTATTAGTCACAATTACTGAACTACTTAGAAAATGTTTCTATAATTATTATTTATTATTTTATTTTGTCACCTCATCTCACTAACCTTTTGGGATATACGCATATTATGTACTAATTACGATAATTTACCAGGGATGATAAAGTTTTAATTTAGAGAAACTGTATCTACATTTGCGTGGCGGGAGAGTGGAAAATGCTTTAGGAAAATTCACCTTCAATCCATTGAATCAAGATTCTATCCCCGATCTATCCATTATCAACAGTTCAGCCTATTTCAAGTTAGACCCGATGGGAGAAATGCTGTTACCAATCGTCAAAAGTGGCGAATTGGCCATACAAGTTTGACAAATTTGAGTTTGACAAGAAAAATAGAATTCGTCCTGATGGTGTGTGCTGGTTTTACCCTGATATTTCCTGCATATCCTGGAAAGCATTCCACATTTTCATTTAGTTCAGATATCAATTTAATATTTAAATAACTTGTCAGACAAAGTTGTCAAATTTTGCATTAAATTGCCTTACATTTTCAATTCAAACAATGTTCATAATTTTCATCTTAGGCGGCTGTAACTGAGTATTTATAGTGTACATACACTTACAGTATGTGCTTTGGTGTGCAGGGGACGCTAGATAAGGACGGTGTTTTTCAGTTGTTGTTTTTTAGAAAAACAGCTTAGGTCAAAATAAAATTAAATATTTCACCAGTATAAATATAGTTTAATTTTCTTCATATAGTAATAAACAATTCTTGCATATCTGTCATTAGTATATTAAAATATGATTTAAAACATTTTCAAGAGAAATCGTTAACATTAAATTCTAGGAATACCTTGACATATATTCGAGAGCAATTGATATCTTCATGCGAAGAAAATTAAACTCTAGGTTCCTACAGTCTAACATTAAAAAAAATTAAAATTACGGCAAAAACACTGCCCTTTTTTGGCGTTACCTACACAACTTTCTTAAATATTAGATTGAGCAACTTGATTTCTTAATTTTTATCTGGTGTGGCGAATTTAACCTCCTATTCGCCACATCTGTGGCTACATTAAAAATTATGTTGCCCACCTTTGCCTTAGACTATTCTTTTTTTGTTAGCACTGAGTCTTACTACCCGTTCTGGTTGTACGCATAAGTACTAATTAAGCTTATGGGTTAGGAATGGGAAAGGTTGAATTTAGATAAAGTGAACCCGTATTTGAGTGGAGGTAGAGTAGAAAACCATTTATGTAAAGCCACCCCCAGTTCACCCGACCGAGATTCGAACCTCGATATCCCCGCCTTCGGCAGTTCAGCTCATCACGGAACTAGCACGCTAGCTAACTAAGCCACCCAGGTGGGTCTTAGACCATTCGATCATAGTTTATAATATATTTTTTAAGTACTGCGTCTTACAACCTGTTTATTTTATACGCAAATAAACTAATTACAATGAGCTAGGGATGAGAGAGTGAATTCTTAGGAAGTATACCCCGCATTTGCGGGATGGGAAAGTGTAAAACCATTATGGAAAAGCCACCCTAATTAAACCCGACCGTGATTCGAACTTAGATCTTCTTGTCATTGGTAGTCTAATATATTGCGAGAGTGACGCCTTAAATCATGCCGCCACTGATGTAGGTATTTTATAGTAATGAAAATACTCTTTGGTAAGTAGGTAATTAGTTCGATGCTGCACGATACAAGATGCCTGCGTAAGAGGCTTCTCTCATCTCGACAGCTTGTACCTGTCTCGGTGGCTCAAAGGTGTACTTTAAGTTAAAGTGCTTGGTTCGACCTCACTCTCACAAGTGGAGTAGTTTACAACATGTAATGCCGGAACAATGTGATTTTTGGCTCCAGGAACTTTGAAGAGCCATAATTATAAGCCTCTCCTTTATCCATCCCCAAAATACCACCCGCTCTAACAACGCATATTCTATGGCAGGGGTTCCCAATATTTTTAAACGGACCGACATAATTATTTGTTCCGTATGAAGGGCCGGCATTGTACTAGTAATGGATCTAACCAGCTTATTAGAGCAAGCTAGCTCCCATAGGCTTGCTCGCTCACTCAAGAGTCGTTCAAATGAGTCATATCGATCACCTTTTGTCTCGTTCCCTGGAAGAGCTTAGTCTTGGTTCAGCAGAACTCCCGGTGGTGCTAGGATCGCAAGCGAGTCATCACCTTTCCCCCTCATAATGTATTTATTTCTATTTTTTGAATTATCAGCCCGTATTACTTACTACCTCTTCAGGCTATACGCATATATTATAATTTTTCTAATGGGCTAGGGTTTAGGAAAGAGTCATTTCTGAGGTAATCCACTCACATTTGCGTGGGAGGAGAGTGGGAAACCATGTATACAAATCACCCTCAGTAGATCTAACCAGGATTCAAATCCTGAACTTCCCGCCGTCGGCAGTCCAGTATATTGCTTTATTGAATTCGTAGACCATGCGGCCACCAAAGCAGGTCTCACCAACTATTATAGAGTTATTAGAAATAGGAGTAAACTTTTGTTATTTAAACTAAAATTAGTTATAAACAAAAAGAAGTGATAGTAGATTCCATTTTTCCTTAAATACAAATATTATGGCTGCAAATAATAGTTTCCTTCCAGAGCGTTACCGGTCTGCGGGCCACCGGTTGGGAAACACTGTTCCATGGCATCGAGGGAAATTAAATGTGGTATGTGGATAGGAATATATAATAACACTGGTCTGCATGGTTGTATATGTTTGTAAACCAATAGCTGTTAACTAAGGGTGTTTATGTTCATTTCAGAAATATCATCCGCTCCTTCCTGCCAATTTATCTTTTTTTTTCACAAATCCCTTACATTTTTGTCACGATTTGTATTGTTGAATCTATTGCATTAGGATTGAATGCTGGGAATTTAGAAACTAAATCTTCACATTTGAATTGACCAGAAAGAGAGAGAGAGGGCGTAATGAGGCTGGCTGGATATATATATATATATATATAACTGGCTCATGATAGGAATAAGGTGAAATGAGGTAGACAGTCAGTAAAATTAGTTTTTAATAGTTATTTCAATATGTACGCAAATAAAATATAATAAAAGTAATATTTTACTGGAATTTCAATGCAAAAATTCTGTCAAAATTATTAAAATATTATGAGAATACAAATTTTATTTTGTGATTTATGAAAAATACCTTACGTGATGTAAATAAACGGGAGTCATTTTTAAAAAATTAACAGTAAATATGATTTTAAAACTCCACCTTCCTTAGAAAATATCAGTGGATTATTTACAAAATATTGAGGAGTTTAATAAAGTCTCTCTTAGAAGGAAAATCAAAATAATAAATCGTGTGTTTAGTAAGTTAATCTTCAATTCGGGAGATCAGGTTAAATCAAGAAGGGCATAAAATGATGATGTATTGAGGCTAAAAGTGACTCTTATATCACTCTTTCCTTGAACTCTTTCCTTGAACACCTAGCTTTGTGTGAGAGCACCGAAATGTCAACACCTGTATTCAGTGTCTATTGCTCAGTAAGATTCCGAGAAGCTTAAGGTCGCGTGCTTGTCGGTCCATGCTACAAACGACCCTTAAGTGAATGTCACGAAGCCTCATTAATTGTAACGAGGTATATGTCATTAAAGGGTGACCTGGTGGTCTAGGGGTAAGGTGTCAAGACTTCTGTGCTGGGGGTTCAGGGTTCAATTCTTTATCCCGGCACAGATTTGTCTGATTACCAAACCCTTAGTTCACCTCTGACAAGACGTGTATTAATCACAACTTGTGAATGTGTGGAATGCCAGTGGTTCGGATCCCACGTTAAACTGTAGGTCCTCCATTTCATTTCACAATCACCCCACCATTACACATAAATGTAAGTACGTATAGCCCGAACGGGTAGTAAGACGCGGTGCTAATAATAATAATATTATTATTATGTCATTGAGAAGAGAAAAGTTATTCTCGGGTCAGTGTAGATGAGATTTGCTACGGAATATTTTTTCACACCACCATCGTTTAAGGCCAGCTCAGGTGTCTAACCATTGACCTACTACTGAGACATGTGGCCCGGGTTCAGTTCTTCACATGGTTGAAAATGTAGGATAAGTAAACCATCTACTGGAGGACTGAGTGATGTCTTTATTCTGGCATTTGTTTGTTTTGTAAGATGCGTGTTGATATAAGCAATATCTTCATAAAGTGCAAATTAGCTACACCGTAAGTAAACCACCAAAGTATGTTGATAAACTTAAATAAAGTTTTCCGACAAGATCTCAATAAAAATTAATGTTCGGTAATTCACACTTGCGCATAAAATTTTACAGACAAAAATTTATTTTTAAGATAGTTCAGGCGTAAGAATCGTTAAGATTTGGCCTACCAACATGATTTTACATCAATATAATAATATATTATATAATACTACGTATTATTATTTATTATTGGGTGTTCTGTCTTATGACAGGTCCATTCCACTTGTCAGCAAACTTAGACCGCCAATGCGCCCTGTCCTGTCCTTTGCCTCCTCTTCCAGCGTCCAGAATTGTATTATCTCTTTACTATTATATGTAATATAGTGTACTAAATATAATATGTTAAATATACTTTATATATGTTATGTAATATATCTTATATTTTATAATAAAATATATTAATAAATGTTTTAACTGGTGAGTTTTATTTTACAATTCAATAGTCAATATAAATCAATCAATTTTAAATTGTATGTGAGTATACTATAATATTTTTCTATGGAATTGCTTTTAAAAAATATTGATCCTGATTTTAAAACATATATAATGGAAAAATAATATTTTTTGGGGGAAACATATTTTTCTTTATTTTCTTTAAGTTAAATATCCAGGCCAATACCTATTTTAAATATTTTGAAGGAACACTATTTCAAGCACATCTACTTAGCCCATTTTAATTATTTTATTATGACTAAAAAATTACTTGCTCAAAATATTGAAGAACTTTTCGATTGCTTTTTCTATTTCTAACTTATGGATATTAAACCCAAATATGGTAGCGTAGAAAGTATATGTACATCATTTGCGACTATCTGTAAATATATTTATTATTTATTTAAGTCCTTAAGGGCCAATCTCAGTCCGTCTTCAATTATCTAGTTTCCCTCCGTCGGGAATTTCGAAACAAAATATTCCGTCCGTTGGTTGCACTGAGTTTCCTATTACCTGCGACTCCGAGGACGAAGCTGGAGACAGTTCTTGGAAGAAAACTGTTTTCGATTAATGTTTACCCAGAACTCCTTCCAACTGGAATAACAGGATGGGATGGTTTCACAGAAATTAAAGGGGATGCAGCAGGATGGCCGTATGTCATGCGAGCAGGATGATGAGCTAGCGCATTCTCAATTCCAGAGAAATACTCCGCTCTCGAATGAAAAAGTTCATTCAATTAAATACAAGTTTGAATAATTTGTAAATCTATTAAAGAGGTGATTAATTATGTCGTTAAGTGTGGATCTAATAATTATTAAAAACAAATGTATCACGCCATAGTATCCATTTGGGTTATACGTATACAAAAATTACTCTATCATAATAAAGGTGATTAAGGTGGAATTTAAGAGGGAATGTACCCGCGTTTGCGTAAAGGAAGAGTGGAAAATCATTTAGGAAAACCACCTTCAATACACCCGACCAGGATTCGAGCCCCGATCACCTTGTCATCGACAGTTTAGTCTATCATAAGTGTAACGCACTATAACAGAATCTCTCAATCTGTGGTCCCCATGTGGTGAAGTGAGAGGGAGGGGAGGGGGGGATCCCGCGAAGAAATTGAGATTTTAAACGACTATTTTATTAACTGTATTTTCACATTATATAATAAATAATCGCTATTAGCAATTTGTTTAAATATCCGTATTTATTAATTAAATTAATTACATAGAGTACTAGAAATGTGCGCGTAGGTTTTTAAATTCACCTCGTACTGTAGGGGGGGATTAGAGTGGGCTGCGGCGAATTATCATTGGATTCAGGTGGTCTACGTGGTGAAAAGCTTGAGAACCACCGACTTAGACCATTCGGACACCGATATAATTTCCCATTCCCCCTTTAGATTTTTATTTTCTCATCTCCCATTAGTGTAGATATTCATACGCCCGAGCGGGTAGTAAAACACTCTGCACTATTGATTTTTAAAATTGGTTCTCATTGAGGATTCAAACAATATAATTAATTATCTGGTCAAAATGTTCTTGTTAGGTTTGACTATATCATATTTATTTTATTTTTTATATACTTGAGGTAGGTCTATTTAATGTGATCTTTCTGAACTGATTGGTTATATTAGCACACGATAATTTCTATGAGTGAGAGTGAAAGGGCCCTACCAAATTAGCCGGGAATGGTATTTTCACATACTTTCTTTGGTTTTTTTTTGACATGCTGCCATCAATCTGGGACCGACGGCTTTACTTGCCCTTCTAAGGGAGCTGATCTACGGATGTGTATCGCTTAGTAAACATCTATCGGCTGGGTTTAAACCCACGAACATTGGGTCGTGAGGCGAGAACTCTAACCCATGACTACCGAGGTCGACTTCTGTCTATAATGCGGGAGTTTAATTTGTAAACTTTTGAAATATAGCATAAAAAAAACCTGTTGTCATCGTTTAATGCAATCCATATTGTTCACATTTAATCTATTAAAAATTTGAATGCTATATTATTTAGTGATATCTCGGTATTAAGCGGTGTTCCAAAAAATTTAAACTCAATTTTTTCTTTCAACATTGATGCAAATTTACTACATCATATATATTTTTTATCTTGGTACTAATACTATATTATATTAAAAGTGGCAGCTTACACCGGAATTGACTTATGAATTAATGAAAGTGGATTTATCAACTTTATTAAAATTGCAAGACACCATTATTCCTACCGTAATGTTATTTTCTTTTATATTTGAGACCTCTGTAAGAATCACACACACACACATATATTATAAATATATATATATATATATAATATATTTGTGTGTGTGTGATTNTCAGCTTCGTGTAAACGGGTCGGTCGATTTATTGACTGTGCGGTGATTTGGCCAGCAGCATACCCATCTGGTTGGTTTCTTCAAATATTTTTGTTTTTACTGACTACTGGCCTTGCCCCACCACGCAGATTGGCTTGGCCGTTATTCTCCCAACAGCTTTATGTGTATGTGGATCGTGATCACACAACCGCTTTCAATATTCCACGCCCCGAGTGACGTTCGAATCCTAGTACAAGATAATTTACAAAGTGTTGTGACGCATGAACAAACTCCCAAGCTTGTTCAAGATTTTCTTTGCCCAGCTATTTATTTAAAATATGTTGTAGGTTATAAAAAAATTAATAGAACACTTCCTACATCTGCCGATGCTACCAAACAACTTTTGAGTTGTAAACGTTATAACTCAGTCTGCTAGATTTTTAATGTGTGTCTATATTAACATTCATATACTTGATCAAAACAAACACAATTCAAAAACATTTGGCGACCCTCAAATATAGAGGTTTTCAAATGGATGGAAAGAAAATTATTTGTTCATATATTTAAGGAAAGTTTTTAAAGAAATTATTATTTAAAAATATACTCAATGATTATAAATTTATTAACTAACCACAAAAAGAACAAAAAAAGCCAACGTATTGTTAAATATTGTACAAAATTAAACGTTCCCTGTAGACAGTCATTGGGTAAAACCTGTATGCAATCAATGTGGTTGAGATAGTGTATGTATATGTAAAAAAAATTGTACAAGAAATTGTGTCATGTGTACCCGATAAAAAATGCGTAATTTCTCGATATTTGCCCACTTACCAAATAAAAATAATAATCGACCTACACATGAAGTCTATGAGGATTACTTCTTTAATATATAGCAAATCGGGTGTAAGTGAGAATAAAATGGATGAAAAAAATAGACTTTTTGTATCTGGGTCAGTTTTTATAATATTTTTTCTAGAATTCTCTCCATAAGAGGAAAAAAAAATACAGCGAAGAAAATGCGTGGAATACATCCAGACAGAGAAAGAAAGGAGATAACGACAGAAGCCGGTAAATCAGATGATGATGTAGGAAATGAAGTATATCATAGTAATAAAAGTGATTTAGGTGCATCATCAGCCATATCTCATTGCTTTTCCATTCTTCCTCGCTCGGCGGGTTCTTTCAACGTAAACGCCTTAAGACGATCAAGAACAAAGAATGGTTCATATGTGACGTGCAGTAGTTGTTAAAACTAACTGTTCTTAACAAGTTTACCTGGTGGTCTAGGGGTAAGGTGTCAGACTTCTATGCTGGAAAGTCCTGTGTTCAATCCTCGGTTCCGGCACACATTTATCTGATTGCCAAACCCTTCCTTCACCTCTGACAAGACGTGTATTAATCACAACCTGTGAATGTGTGCCAGGCCTCCAACGTTGTTCGGATTCCACGTTAAACTGTAGGTCCTCCATTTCATCTCACAATCACCCTACCATTACACATTAGCGTGAGTGCGTATAACCCGAACAGGTAGTAAGACGCGGTGCTAATAATAATAATAAATAATAATTTTTAGTACCAATACCTACACTCTGTTCAAGTTATACGCATAAGAACTAATTATTCTAATGATCTAGGAATGAGGAAGGTTGTATTTAGAGGAAGTGTACCCTTATTTGAATGGACATAGTGTGTCAAACCCGTTTTGAAAGACACCTCAGTAAACCCGATTAGGAATCGAAGCAATGTAATTTATCTTAAAAATAGATCACCTATAAACTTAGTTGGATAATACAACTCGAACCAAACGTCGCATTGTGGTGTGGTTTCCTGTATTATACTGTAAAAAAAAACCGCTAGAATATTGCGACCAGAAAACAGACTTATCATATTTAAAAAAAATACGATTAAAGTAAAGAAATATAAAACAAAAAACCTTTATGAAGGTTAAGGGCAGCAGTTTTGGGGTCACCTCACTCGGTCTTCGTTAGACCAGATATGTTGAGGGGCATAGAGTAACATTTCGTTATAATGAAACGTAATAATTAAGTCTTACTCAAATAAATTGATTTTTATTCATAAAACTTGGCCTCACTAACCTCTTCGATCTACTAGATAAGATATTAAAAATACTGTATTTAAGGTTTCACCTGAAAAACAACGTTAATTTAACTGTACCTACCTTTTTGGATAAAACATTTAACCTAATTTAAGAGATGCCTGTCTTACTAAATAATATTTCATTTGTATTTGAGTCTGATTTCTACTTTTTGAATATTACCTTGGATCCTAACAATAACAGAATACAACATATAGTATTTCTTATTTTATTTAAATCATATTGATTTTCCAATTGTAGTCATTGACGCTAAAAGTAAGAGAATCCATATAATAAAAAATCAGTATGGCTATCACAAACTAATCAAACATAAAAATAATATATTTTCCGTCTCCTGTTTATACTTATATTAATTTTCTAGAGCTTTTTTCTTGCATTTTCATTGGCTTATATGTCTGACGTCCGATAGTAGTTGTCGAAACTAATCTCCATGAATCTAAAGTTAGAGCTACTTTTTGCAATGTGCGCTATTCACTATGTATTGGGTGTGAAAGTTATTATTGAAAAATATGTGTCAAATTCTTGCGCGTTGTGTGCTATGCATTATTCACTATTATGTATGCGTTATGCATTAATATGAGCTCAACCTAGTCAAAACCTTTAGCAATACTGCTCTTTCATTGTGAATCAATCATATTAAATGGAATTTTTTTAGTATCTATTGACAAATTGATGATATGACTTTGAATGTTTCAGGAGCTAACTTGCGTTTATTTATATCCATTGTGACTTATAGGGCAAATATTACTCTTAAACATAAGATAATATAATTTCATTAAATGCAGTCAAAATAATTGTGGGAATGAAAATAATTTAAAGATGAGAGTTTTGAAAAGCTATTTTAATTCATCCTGTTAAATCACATTTTATTTTACATTGATAACCAAAGTGAATTCAGAGGAAATTAATATGGAAACCGGTTTTTCACTTCTTCTTTTTTCGTGCACACCAAACCAGAAAAAAAAACTGAACATATTTATTTTATTTTTGTTTATGGTCTTTAAATTGATTTAGTTCCGATGCTGTAGTGGAGAGAGTATGAATACAATTTAATATATTACTGATTCATAGTTAATTCCATTTGTAGCTTATTTAACTTAATATTAAAACAAAATCAACATAAAATAATCTTGTTTAGCTACGAACAAATAAATAGTTTTGTTTATTCGATTTAAATACTAAGAAATATGATAGTGTAGGTTGTAAAACAAGAAGGGTGGTTTACTTATGGTGGATCATTTTTGTGCATTGGAATTAATTTATTTCAAAAATGTAAATTTCAGGGAACTTATGTAGCGGATATTGTTTTGTTTTATTATGATGTTCTTAGAAAAATCATTGAACTTGGTCAATTTTTCTTATTATGTCTTACCCTCATCCAGATCTACCACATTTAATTATATTATTAGGATATAAATGAGTAATTGAGGGGAAATGTACCCAGAATTATTGTGAAGGCAGGATGGGAAACTATTTAGAAAAAAAAGTTGCCCAAGATTTAAACCCTTACCTCCCCGTCACGTCGTTGGCAAACCAAACTAGACAATCTTGACGTTTAGTTCGCGTGCCCACCGATTCGAATTTAGCCATGCATTGATTTGTTGATTTTTATATCAATATGTGCTCATTACATGTAATTATTTACCTTGGTGGTCTAAAGGTCTTTCCTAAATGGGTTTCCTCTCTCGATACACGAAAATGTGCATACACTTCTTCTTAATCCATATTCATGATCCCTAACCTATTAGCATAATTAGTACATAAGCGTATAGCCTCAACGGGCGGTAAGACGCGGTGCCTAAAAAGCAACATATAACTGTTAAATAAGTTCTATTTTGCGGTAGAAAAAAGAAGAAGTAAACAACTGTGTTGGCAAAACCCTTATCATTCATTTATATATAAGGACCCAAGAGTTTGTTTAAGAGTAAGACACCTTTATTCGTATTTTATTATTTAATTTAAATCGTGTGCATCCCCTGTGACCACATTTATTCTGAGTTAAGGTGGTTTCTCTACAAGCCATGAATTATGGAAACGTGAGGTCACACGGGTCGCCTCTACTCCCATAATTCCACTCCACTTCGATGTCTTGTGTCGCCGAGATGCAGTGCGTCTTCCTCCCCCTACTCTCCTTTACTACCAACTCTCTTCCCCTTCCCCCTCTTAGCAATACAGGTGGCGCTGAAACTTCCTTCACAAGGTCAGGTTACAACTGGTTATAACTCAACACACACCTCCATGACTCACTTTACTCAGACTTTCTTTCAAAATACGTATATTTCTTCTTTTTTTGTGTGTGCTCGATCCAAGAGGTCATCCTTGCCCATAAATGTGTCAAAACCTCCGGAGTATAAACCCACCCCAAACCCTTCTACATTCCCTACATGTCATTTCCCCTCTGTTTGCTATCCTACTACCCTTTGTTTCGTCTTCTTTTTTTTATGCGTTTTGCTAAATATAAATAAAACATTATTTTTTTTATCGGTGCTAACATATTTCATGACGTAGTCACTAATGTGACGCATAGTTATGATTTAATACTTTTGTAAAAAAAAAAAAAGAGGGGGCAAACAAAAAATTTGGCCTAAAGGGGAAATTCTCTTATTTATATTTGTGTTCCTTAAAAAGTAATTATGGTAATTGTGGAGTAAATCAAAACCTTGCTTGTGACACATTGTATTTTGTATCACAACGAGGGCTCGATGGTTTTCTAACCTTTTCGCTCTGTAGAGCTGGATTCAGTTTTGTATAGATGTTCATTTATCGCTCAGTGTATATATCTGAATTTTTATTACATTGTGTTAAATGGAATGTATGTATACAAATTTCATGTATATATATAGATATTTAGTATATGTATTGTGTTTATATGTGTATATTGCATGTATAAATATATAATATGTATATATGTCAATGTATGTATGTATGCATGTATATGTATGTATGTAATGTGTATGTAAGAATGCATGTATGTATTTAATTTTACGCATATCTTTAATGTATGTATGAACTGCATGTATTTATGTGTTCATGTATTGTATATATATATATATATATATATATGTATATATATATGTGTGTGTGTGTGTATGTGTGTTCCCTTTAGTCTATCGTAGGTCCATTGGAATGTTGAAAAAATTAAAAATAAAATAGGGTTTTATGATTGGACATATTAATAAGTTTAAAATTATAGTTATCGTGGTACATTTTGTATTCGATAAGAGAATGATTTATCTCACTGATGTAAATGTGACTAGGAAATATGAGTATGTTTCTGGGTCAAGATGGGATGTGAACCCGCTTCGTTATTCGCATTGTCTAAGGCACTACTCTCACAATAGACTAAACTGCCGATGACGGGGAGATTGAGGTTCGAAGCCTGGCCCGGTGTACTGAGGATGGTTTTTTCAAAATGGTTTTCCACTCTTCCTCCATGCTTATGTGGGTACATTCCTCAAACTATAACCACTCTCCTCCCGATAGGATAGTAGGACGCGATGCTAAAAAAAAAAGAAGAGGATGTAATGCGATAGCACGGAAAATATAAATAAGGAGAAGGGGGGCGGGATTGACCACACAAAAAAATATCTATTTTTGTTTGTTGGATCAAAGAAAACTGGTCTGACTGGTCTAGAACAAACGGTTCAAAGTCGTTTTATCATATCACAAGGGTCACATTAAATAGTAAAAATACTGAGGGGCTCTCATGTAAAATATAAATTTATGGCCATTTATATATTTTGCCATTCATTATCTGGCTTAAAAAGAATTCCAAATTAATATCATAATAATATAAAATAAAGAGTATACCTTCATGTAAAATGATAAAACAAGCAGCGTATAACCCAAACGGTTAGTAAGACGCGGTGCTGAATAATAATAATAATAACAATAATAAGACAAGCTCTATATTTAAAAATAACATTTTTTTTACAATAGTGAGAACATTCGGCTTAAAATCTTGTGCAAAGTCATTTTTTAAATATTTGTTGCCGATACATTTCATAGATTTCAAGTGAGAAACCAACGGTTACCTTGAGTATGTGTTGTAACACATTGGGTGTGTCAAACAATTTTTGGGAATTTATCTTTATCGAAGAAAGAGTAAAAATTTGGTATCAGATTTTCAAACTATTCAAAATTCCCAAACGGGTTTTCTCGACGTTCATTAAAATAAGAATACTGTATCATTGCATGTTGGTTTATCATAAGGTCCGCAGGGTTCCCAAAGCTAGGTATAGGGCCCCATGGGGCCCACGGACCTTGAGTTCAACATTTCTGGTAATCTATTTTCGTAATTATATTGTATAGATTCTCTGTTAGCTAATGTGCCTGTAATCGTTTGAAGACTACGAGGAACACAATAAAATCTGCATATTTATTTCCTCCATTTACATAAAAAGTACAAGTATTGTGCTTGTTTTTTTATTTATATTAGGTTTTCCTTTAGAAAATAAAATTTGGCATTGCGTCCCAATGATTTTATTGTATTAGTTCTATAAATACGAAATATGCTAAATAAAGTGTTGTATAAGTGTTGTATTACCTCCTATTTTTACCTCTTTTAACAACCACGTGGAAAATCCACTGGACAATAATAGGCACATGAGAGGTGTATGATACAATTTACATTATTTCTATCATATGTAGGGAAATATTATCCATTAATTTTATACATGATGCCGATTCAAACAAGATATTAATATGACAGAGCTGATTTATCCAATCAGATGAAGTGAATTGTTAGCGCACTATAGTTGGCTATGGTATTTTGCATGTTTCTAGTTTCTGAAATTAAGTAAAGCTTTTTAAGCTTTTCAGCCAATTTAAATCATATACAAGAAAATTGTCAAATGTGACGTTGAGCTGTATAATGATATTACATGCTAATTATACAAATATAAATTTTCCTTTGTATAAATATATACATATATATCTGATTTGCTATGAGGGTTGTGATGTTATTTAGAAAACTGTTTCCTAAGTTTATATATCATATCACATAATTTTCTCAGGGACATAACCAGTAATTTTTCATTGAGGATTCTTCCTGCAGTGATTCGTGATTAAGTACGTCAATAAGAGCTGACAAGGATTTTCTTTTAACGTTGAATTCTTTTTCAATTAATTCAAGGACTAAAACATATATATGGCTAAGGTTGTAGGCTTTATTAATTTTAAGCTACTAACCTAGGCATTCAGGATATATACGAAACATACTATACATATTAATGTATGGTGGGTTAAAAGGGATTAACGGGGTTGGACCATCCATTCCCCACCCCTTCCACTTTTTTACTGCCTTTTAATATTAGATACTACCAGGAATTTATTTCGGTTTTCCTCATTGCTCTCAAGCACAAGTCGTGTAATGGTTTCAATATGAGGTGTTCTGTTCATTAGTCTCAGGTAAGTCTTACAGGAAATAGATTAACAACGTTTCTCACCTGGTGAATTCAAATCTATTTTTCGGAGCGGGTTGCAGCTTAACTTGACGTGTCTTGGCGCTACAAGTCTTACGCGTCAATGTACGAGATAGAAAGAGAGGGAAGAAAATGAGAAGTTCATCCAATGACGCCTCTAGTTTACTTGTTGATAACACCTGCACTGTATTTATTGAATACTTGGATTTCAAATTTATGTTTTTCTTCTTTCTTATTTTACATCAAAATTTGCTTTGATGGTCATTTTAATATACGTTCTGGCAGGAAGACTTTTACAGGACAGTTTGGTGAATAAACCAAATATGATAAGTTGTAGACGATTTAAAAAATATATATGTTGGGAACCAATTAGTGACCAACGTGTGGAACAGAGTGTACACTCAAAAGTGAGAATGTGCAACTACAGACGTGCAAAGTTGAAACAAGTAAATAACTGCATACTTTATATTCCATGTTATTAAATTAGTTAAGTTATAAAATAGTAAACATTTATCGTATTATTTAAATGTTTGCGTGCGCTCTCATTCTGTATGAACTGGCGACCGGTCTATATAATATATATATATATTTACAAAAGAAACTATTTCAATATCAAAAGAATAATTTTGTGATAGCGTGAGACTATTTTTTAGAATTATCTAAGAATGTATGGGTTCTGGTTCAATATTATATCTTAAAAACTCACCGAATAAAATGTAACACATTAACCTGGGAAATACCCCACCCTTACGTGCCGTTACGTCACAGGTAGGTGAAGTCCTAAATAGTATCACTGGATTTTTTCTGCAAGAAGCATAGAGTGAAAGGCGGATGTGATATAATCGGATCTTGCGCCAGGAAACGTCGGACTGACAAAGAAGGTGTTGTGACGTCAATACGCGAGTCTTGTCGAGGAATACTTCCTGCTCATCTCCTTCAGGGTCCTGAGGGGGATGAATGGCAGGACAGAAGTGGTGGAATATTTAATAATGTGCCGGGTTTGGAGAGGTGAGAGACGGTTCTTTCAGATTACGAGATTCCGTAACCCCTCGGTCTTCACCTTTTTTTGAGGACACTCCAAGTTGCCCTCCCCTACCACACATGCGCAATCGTTCAATTAAAGATGAGACAAAGGGGCATCGCTGTGAAGAACGACCAGCGAGGGTAGCTTCAAGTTAGAAGCGATGCGTGCACAACAACTTTTCCAAGGGCTTTGAAATCTAATAAATTACTACAGCGAATTATGCTAGGGATTAATTGTTTTGAACTTAATTAGATGTCCGATGTATGAAAGTAATTTTAAAAAGTGAGGGGGTTGGGGGAACTATTTCTAAAACTAATCACCAGATGCCCTATTTTGTTGTATATTGGAGTCCACTGTACAGAAAGAAGAGCCGACGATCCCTAGTCTGCGTAAAATGGGAAGTTCAGTTTTGTTGGTTAACGGGGCGGAATGCGTACGGTCTACGGTGCCGATTTAGTCTTGTGGCTGGTGACAAAATAGTACCACTAAAATAATTCGTCTGGCATAATTTTCACTTGGCGTTTACATTTTTAAGAACTATTCTGTTTAAAGTAATTCCGTCATAAAGAGGAATAGCTCTATATTGTACAAAAACATTCTATACTTGATTCATAAATATTTATAAACTAGCGATCCCGCACGGCGTTGCCCGTGACCCATCTAGGAAAAATTGTTAGAAATAGCCTGATTAAAAAGAGGATTAAGGATATAAAAATCCGGATTCGAGGTTCATTTGACCTCCTTCCGTCGACCTATGTTAAAAATTTTAGATCTCTGCGTGCCGTAGATTTGGCTGGGCGTCGCACACAAACACAAACACAGACAAACACTTTTTATTATTATAGATAATAAATAATTAGCCCACTTAGTTGGTCATTTGATCTAAGGCATCCTTCTCGAAATATACTAGATTGCTGATGGCGGGGAGATCGGGGTTCTAATCCTGGTTAGGTGTACTGAGAATGGTTTAAATTCCGTGATGTGTCTGTATGCAATTCCAGGGATATTTATCTCACTGATATCCTGAAGAACTAAAGGTTGGTATGGATGCTGTAGAGAATACCATATTTAAGGTATAAATCTCATACTCGAAAAATACAAAATGGCGGATCCAATATGGTAGATAAAATTTAAAAATTGAGTCTTGGGAACTGAAATTCTTATAGACTCTTTGGAGCATATCATCTTTATAAGAAAAATTTGAATCTTGAAAAATACAATATGGTGAACAAATCGTAACAATTAAGTCATAGGGAGATTACCTATATCTTATGTGGATAGTACGGATCTTGATGAGAAATATTTGAAACTGTAAAAATTCAATATTAAAAATAATACCTTCCAATTGAGATCGATTTGGATGAAGCTACTAAGGCAAAAAAAAAGTTCACTGTGTAATAGAAAATTTAAATTTTCAGTATTTTCTGATAATATCACTTCCCTAATCCATTATTTCTGAACCAAAAAACCGCAAACTACCGAAACCATCAGACAAAAAACTTAAAATAAATTAACAGAAAACACTAATATTATCTTAAAGGAGACCCATTAGCATTACGATAATCAAGGGAAATAATATTGTGGAATGCTAGCCTAGCAGTGACAGAATAATTGAATCAATACATTTCTGTCAACATATCTCAATAAACTAATATGCTTTTTGTCAGCTCATGATGCTAATATTTTAATATGTTTGTGTAACATTATTTCATTTATAATCTTTGGTGAACTGTGATGATATTTTTTTTACAATATGTTTCTATAAAATTGTATATTACTTCGTTTAACTTATCTAATGACCGTGCTTAGGCCATTATCAAATATTTAAACTGCTGATTATTCGTTCATTTCGCCTTGCGGTTGCAGTAAACATTGCTGCGTGGTGTTTGTATAATTTATAGGCATATATGTATGAGTCTAAGTTAGTAATTTATGGATGGCTACGAAACGTATTGGAAATTCGTCTTTCATTTATCTCGTTTGGTCTGGGAAGTAGGAGGCTTAAAACCTGTACCAAATAAGTCGGTTAAAATAACACCAAATACTTGAACATAGTTGGACTAGGAGAAGAATCCTATAACAAAATGTTGGCTTCTATCCAAATTTCACGCTTTCTATGTCCTTAGGGACGTTTTTCACACATTTTAATAACCATGGACACACATCTCGTTAGCCCCTGTTATGAAAAATCTAAAAACAACAAGGATCAAACTTAGCGCAAAAATTCCGCCGGAGTAAGGGATAGCCCCTAGTTAGTATCCAACATATGAGTATAAATAACCTTAATCCAGTGCTAAACAATAATTTAAAACATATAAATTAAGCTACACTAAAAATTATAACTGGTCTCATGGTATTGAGTATTGGGAGGAGCCCCTTGCTCCTGAGCTATAGGTGCCGGGTTCGATTCCTGACTGGTATCGGGGATCTTTACTTGAAAGGGGAATAATTCCTATGGTCAACGGGGTTTGGTTAATTAGGCTTAATCTAGGTTAAGATCTTAATTGGCTTCACACCGTCATATTCACTGTCGTTATCCCCTCTTCTCATCGGGACATAAAAAGAGTTTCCGCGGAAAGGATGTACGATTAGCATATTTGAGCGTGTCCTGAGCAACCGGTACATTAGTACTGACTAAACTTTCCTCAAAGTGAGCTACAAAGTGATGTAGCCCAAACACGTTACTATTATGATTATTACTAAAAATTATATCTTAAATCTTCTCCCTTCAAAAGTGAGAGCCTTTGTTGAAGATTGAACTTTTGAGTTGCGAATAATTTAGGAAATAACAGGATTTAAAATAAGGAAGGGGGAAGGAATATCTCTCACGAAGTGCATAGAAACCGTAGTCAGAATGAGACAAAAGCAGGCACTTCAAAACAAACAAATATTTTTATTTTTTTGGCTGGCATAAAGTATTTGAGGTAGAATACAAACTGGCGTATTTTGAAAATTGAAAATTGAATAGTGTGAAAAGGGGGAAGAAGGAATAAAAGAATAAAATTGCTAAGCTAGTAGGTCAATATGAGATAGGTCATTAATTTTGTAAGGTCACAATGACTGACGAATTATACCTTAAGAACAAATGTTACTCTTGTCCTATTTTTTTATTTAGCACCGCTTCTTACTGCCCGTTATATTAGGGTTATACGCTTTAAGTACTAATTACGCTAATGGAATAGGAATTGGGAATGGTGAATTAGAGGAAGTGAACCCGTATTTGCGTGGAGGGAGAGAGGAAAACCATTTAGGAAAAACCACCCTCAGTTCACCCGACCGAGATTCGAACCTCGATTTCCCTGTCCTCAGCAGTCGAGCTCAACACAACTAGCGCGTTAGCCAACTACGCCACCGAGGCGTTTACTTGTTTACTTGCAATTAAAACATAGACCATTATGAATTCATTAAATTAGAAAGAAAATAAAGGGCAACTTTATCAAAATTCACTCGCATATAATAAGCTTGCGACCCACCTCGGTGTTCTCATGGTCTAACCCGCTAATCTCAAAGTAGAATATACTGTCGATGACGGGGCTATCGAGGTTCGAATCTTGGTCGGGTTTAATGAGGTTTTTTTTCCAAAATGATTTTTCACTCTCCCTCCACGAAAATGAGGGCATAATCTCTCTAAATATATTCTTCCTAATAAAAAACATTAATGTAATTAGTACATAATCGTATAACCCGAACGGATAGTAAGAATCGGTGCTAAAAAAATCCTGTGTTTTTATTATTGTTTTGCAGGCGCTCTTTGAGCCAAAATTAATGGGTTGGCTATTAAAATTCCTTGTGAGTACATATTAATTAATAGTTGTATGGAAATAATTACTTAAATAGCTTGTCCTTTTATAACAACGGCTTGCATATTTCGTAAAGCAACATACATTTCGAACACAATTGGTAACTTTAACTCCATAACTGTAATTTATAATTAAACAATGTGAGGTTGTAAATAAAAACATGGTCATATGTAAAATTGACTATCAATTTTAGAAAGGACTCCTTAATTTTCAAACATTTATTTGATTATACTGTAATTTATTTGAATATTAAAAGGAAGTTATATATAATTCTTACATTTTATACCATAAAATCTCGATGCAGAATTAATGGCGCCTACCGAAATACAGCCGTTATTCAATTCAAGAAGGGGAAGAGGTAGAATTTACGACCTTCTTTGTTGGTTGGAAAATGGTCGCCTGTGACTTTGTACTTCCCTCGAAGCAGCCAAAAACAGGCCTTACGGTCGCTGTAAAACCCTCCTGACCGTTTCTTAGGAACGTTGAGAATCGACGAGGCTCAACAGGAAATATGGAACTTCCGGTTCCTCTAGCTCGGAGAAAGATTTTCAAGTAGAGCCTCACTGACTTCATCGCCGCCTTCATACAGCATCCGCTCCGTCCTTCCTCCTTGCAGTTGTTGGAGAGGAGACCGTATCTAATTACGCGAGGCTCAGTGACGCAGAAAGGTTTTTGTCGGGGAGGGGGACTACAAGAACCGACAGTATGGAGTGACAAAAAGAGCCGACTTTTAAAGAAGAAATAATATTTTACTCATTTTCTTTAAAGTTATTATTATTATTACCATTATTAGCACCGCGTCTTACTACCCGTTCGGGTTATACGAACTTACGCTAATGTGTAATGGTAGGGTGATTGTGAGATGAAATGAAGGACCTACAGTTTAACGTGGAATCCGAACCACGGTGGAGGCCTGGCATTCCTCACATTCACAAGATGTCTTGTCAGAGGTGAAGGAAGGGTTTGGTAATCAGATAAATCTTTGCCGGGACCGAGGATTGAACCCCGGCCACCAGCACATAAGTCTGACACCTTACCCCTAGACCACCAGGTCACCCTTTAAATTTAATAAGTGGTCCTAAATTTTCACAATTATCTCGACACTAAAATAGGCTTAAAGAAAGTTATCCCGCAAGTGTCTGCACTGTTGATCTAACACATTATATAATCAACCCAATTTCCGACATGCTTCTCAGCTGATAGCACGTCTAACTACTCAACTTAGGTTCCCGGGTTTGATTCCCGATGCAGGAAAAATTGATAATTGATAAAATTAGGATACCTCCTTTAACAGTTATGAATTGTAGGATATATACCTGTTTGTCGTGTCTGTTATTGAGTTATATCATTTGTTTATGTCTTATGGGGATCTAATCAGAATGTGTAGGTGAGAATTAATGTTTTCAATAATAAACAAAATACTATTTCTTTATTTAATCTTACCTATAGTTAAATGAAAGTGTGTTTGAGGAATCAGTAATTGAGTATCATGAATGTGACACTTTAAATGCACTAATGTTTATAGTGTGTTGAAATTAATATCAATAATCTACCACTGAGCTATATGTAGCTTCACACCTCACTTATTAATTGGATGTAAAGTCTGTGATGGACATATAATAATTATTGTGCTAATTATGTAGATATTATTAAATCACTTAATGTATTTAGTTAAGCTTAAAATGTTATTTATATTTGATGAAATGTAGATTTTGTTTATTTGTCATGAGATTGATGTGATATCTACCACAACGCTGAGGAACAGAATTCTAAAAATTATTAGTTCCCGCGTACAAACATGTGCACCTTTAGTTAGAATTTTCTTTTGTCTGTTTGAAGAAGAAGAAAAAAAGCGTTGCCCGGGGTAACCACGCAATTTACTTCTGCTAGTTTATGAATATAATAATAATAATGATAATTTACGATAATTGTTATAAAATGATTGTTGCTCTAACGTAACACATAAATGTAATAAATATATTCAAACATGGAATCATAGGTTTTTCATGGTAAGATTATAAGTTATAACATAACACTGTTCAAAAACAAATATGGCTGCTTTTATTTTATTTTTTAGGGCCGCGTTTTACCACCCGTTTGGGTTGTACACGCCGATCAATGTGGAGGTGATATAATAACGCTGGTGTTTTATTTTCAGCTATAATCTAGACTTTATTATTGTTTGCTAAGTCAATATTAACAACGTCTATGAAATATAAGTACCAGTTTTAAAAACGGTAATACAACATTCCCCCATCTGTGGGCACGTGGGCAAAATGTCATGTTAACAGGCTTACGTTTGTATAGTTTGTCGAAAACACGGGCTAATCTCCTCTAAATGTTGTCTTCCTCATACGTACCACATTAGTTTTATTTATATTACAGTATGTAAGTCTTCAGGTAGTGAGACCCGGTGAAAAATAAAATAGTTATCATAACAAAATTAACTTGAAATTCGCAATCAAAGTATGCACGTCCTATCTTCTCCCTACCACGTGCCTTATAAATAAATAAGAAAATACAAATAGTAGGAGGGGGGGGGGAGTAAAAAAGGAATCGTAAAAAGTGTTAGCGGAGAAGAGTGTAAAATCAAATCAGAAATATGAGCGAGGTAATATGCATAGCGTCTATTTCCAATGTTTACAACCATCCTCTTATGAAAGAGAAGATGGAGGGTATGACTTCACTCTTTATATTTTGGTAATTTTCGTTGAGATGCGGGCATGTGGGACGATATGGGGAAAAAAAGGGGGTGGAGGAGAAAGAAAGGATGTAAAAATATTCCCCGGGGTCTTCAGAGTTATTGTTGCTTCCAAGTTCATTCTTGAGTTTTATGTTTGGGACTGTAGCCCCTTCCTAATATTTTTTTCTGGAATAATATAATAAAAGAAAGCCTAACGAAAAAAACACAACCTAATACAGAGATACCTCTTAGGGGTTTGTATATTTCTTAAGAGATAACTAGAGCTGGAGATAGACTCAAAAGTGAGTCTAACTGAACAGGTTTTGTTACACAAGATAGCTTCTTGTATAAAGTAGACTAATTGTTTTGGGGGCTCATCCAATCATAGTTTTAGCTATTGATTAAACATCCTTCAGAAACAAAGTCTTATCCTACATAACGAGAATAGAAAGGTAACGCCACTTGGAGGAATTTGATTATGTCATTGCTTACGTCACCCAGTAAACAGCAGCTATATTTTAATACGAAGACGGCCACACATATAATTTTTTTTAAATAAGTAAAACAGCAACGTTAGTTACACATTGATGCTGATTTTAAAGATTATCTATTATTTAACGTTCCAAAATGTGACCTGATTTTCAACAACTTAGTTTGCATTCCAATTAGCGTGTGCATGTAACACGTTGGTTTGTGTACCGAGTGACGTCACAAGATCAGCCAATCGGATATCTTTCTCTATCTGGAGCTAGCTTCTATTATCATCACAGTGATTCTACCACCTTTAAAGATAAAAAAAATATAACCATACTAACATAGTTTATTTTGAGAATAAAAATGTTGTTTAGTCTCTCTCTTAAGATCGACTTATACCCGTGTCGGTGGTGGCAAGGTCTATCTGGTCGCGCTCATCATGGAATGGATTTCCGGTGGTGAAGATATCAGGGTTCGAGTCAAATTCAAGTATGCTGAGGGTGTTTTTCCCCCAAAATCATTCCCCACTCTACCGCCAGGCCAATGTGGGTACATTTACTCTATAAAAGCTACCTTCCTCATAATTATTCCATTAGTGTAATTAATGTATGCGTATAATCTGAACGGGTACTAAGACGTGGTGTAAAATAAATTTATGTCTGACAAATTCAATAATTAACATAATTTCTAAGATACTTCTAGAAAAAACAAAACTACATTAAATTTGTAACTTAGATCGTCCTCTTACCTAAACAAAAAAAACAATTCCGAAAGTTTACAATTATTATTATTATTATTGTTAAAGTATTTAATTATTTAATTATTTTTTTGTAGGTTCTTATTTGTTAGAAAAATCAATAGTTTGATCACTTAGTGTGGAAAAGCTATATTTTAAAATTCGGCTCAACTCTAACGCAATTACTAAAAATATAGACTATTCTTGAAAAACAATCAAAATGAACCTTTTTATGATTCAATAAAATATTTTCATGACATTTTAAAAATACTATATTGAAACTTTTAAAAGAAATTGAATGAATAAAAATGCGGTCAGAAAAAAAAAATCAGAATGAAAATTTTTATTACGGTTTATTTGGAAATAAAATAGTTTTACCCTGTTGGAAAGCGGGAGTACCATTTACAAATTTGAAATAGAGCTTTATGGGATTCCTTTCGAGACAGTATTTATATAAAATTGATTTGTATTAAAAGTGGAATTCTATGTATATGTATAATTCCTCTGAAAAAATAGTTTTCAAGAGGAACGTTTAAATCCCTTAAAATAGTATTTACCGAGATATTTTGGGTATTTAATAAAACATTATGTTACGAGTATTTTTTACTTACAAACTCTTAATATTTTAGTTTAAATTGTTCGTAGTTTGTCAGAAGTCTTTTTGGAAGATTTTCATTACTATTTAAACATATAAACTATCATTTTAGAATGATTGGTGCTACAGATGTAGTTTTTTTATTGAGATTATATATGCGATAAAATCTTAATTGCCATATTGTTTGTCAATTACAATAAAGGATACTTAAATAACTATTAACAGGTACTAGGAACTAATAAAAATGCAAATTGAAATCTTTCAATTAAATAATGGCGTCTTGGTCAAATTTTTAAAGGACACTAATATCTCTATATAGTATATAAAAAAAATTGATATAATTTAAGTTTCTTAGTTTGCCTAAACAAACATGCAAATATATAAATATAATTAATAAATTATACAACAATTTAAAGAAAATTCAAATTGGTAGTAATTTTAATGTGATTTAAAAAAAATACAAAACATACCTGTCTTAAAATGAAAACAAAACAAAGACGCTTTCACAACTAAATTTTCCAGATATCTTACAACACATCAGAAGAATTTTTACTTACTCAAACAATTTGATTTAATTTAATTTATTACAAAATCTTGCGTTTTTTTTAAGATGACCAGACTGAAGATGTGATGTATTCATTTCTTTGGTGACACGGGAATAGGTATTCTGCTCATCTTGGACGATTTTTTTCGAGGGGGAAGTTTTGGTTCCACGAAAGATTCAGATCTTTTAGTCATCTCAGTGCGTTTGGTCGTCAACGAATTCTTTATTTGTTCTTTTTTGTACATGGATTGTTTGGAGTAAATCCTTTTGTCCTCAACTTTTGGTTTGTGCTTCTCACGATACTCTGGAGTAGCGCTTACTTCAATTTCTTTTATTTTCCGTGAACGATCCGCTTTACCACTTTCACCATTTTTCAAAGTCTTTTTCTGTCTAACAAAACTCACCGCTCTAGACTTTGTAATCAAGTTAGCGATTGCTCCAGTAAATTTTCCTTTCTTACCTAAGTGTTCCTGACCTTCTTTTGAAATATTATAGATCGTGGTGAGTTCCTCTTCTCTCTCGGCGTCGTTTTGATCCACAGTATATGTGCCATCGCTACTCCCGCCACTAGACCCAGGACTCTCTACTTTCAATGTCTTCGGCAGGATGTTCCTGTGAGGTATTTCTGACAATCGCATATTTGCCTCAGTGTTGGTCGAGTACTTACCCTCCTTTGTCTTCACCTCTCCTAATATCGGCCGTTTCCTTGAACCTGTGTTGTTTATTACTACCTTATGCCCCTTTGAGAGATCTACCGTCTGCGTCTGGACGTCACATGAAACCACGCTTTTTGCCTCGCATTTCGCAGTTATGAAACTTTTTGATCGCATCATTCTAGACGGGGCACCACTGACCTGCAATTTATCACCAATTAAAGTCATGTTGATTCCTACGTTCTTGTTGCCTGCCTTCCCCGTCGATTCATCTTTGCTCTCTGTGTTTTTCAGCACCTCTTCTTTCTTCAACTTTCTTATAAAATCAAAAGGTGACTGAGTATTTTCAAGGGATGATTTTGTAGAGCGCTCACCCTTTTGAGACTTTGCTTCAACCACCAATCTCATTGACTGCTGCGTTGAGCTGGTAGTTTGCTCAAGACGTGATATGGCCTGAGAACGTATATCCCTTGGAGTTTTAATCAACTCACTTATAGAAATATTTGAGTTTGGACCTGTAAACTCCATGTTGGTGAATTTTTTCTTCAGCGCAATCCTCTCTTTGGCGTCGTCCATCAATATTTTATTCGCCAGGTCCCTCGCATTAAGGTTGTCACCTCTTGGCTTGCTCTCCTTGTGGAATTTACCGATGTGGATATCGGGTTTCTTGTCTGTACTATTATCTAAACGCGTGGTAATCTCTCTTTCAACTTCTTCGGCTTTTATTATTTCATCCGCCTCTTCTTGTTTCACCGTCATCCCCTGAATTATTTTCGGATCAATCTTAGGTTGGTGAGACGATTTATTTATGGGGCTAGGGATCCTCGTAATATTGATCTTTAGGGATGAAATGTGATCCTTCTGTAATTTCTTCGGAGACTCCTCACTCCCCTTTTTCAAGTTCTTGACAGAGTTCCTTGGCGGTTTTATGAAAGTCGTGTTGGTCGAGAGTTTGGTTGTTACTTTGGATGACAGTTGAGGTTCCTGTCCATCTGCGACCGTTCTGAGACTCTCATGTTTGCTCTGGTTGATTAATCTGGACTTGGGAGAGATTAACTTTTTGTTGCTAGATGACGAAAAGTGGTTGGGGCTCTTCTTGATAAAGGAGTCCACAGGACTAAAGAAGGATTCCTTAGGAGACTTAATGTCTCTGTAGAATTTGGGAATACTGAACCGGTCTTCCAAGAGTTCAGATGATACATCGCTTGTTCTTTGCTGGGGATTTACAGCTGAGAACAAAAATAAAATAAAAACTACTTTCAAAAATCATAAAGCTCCAAAGTTAAACCTAACATATTTATAATGCATATGATTCACGTTGATTCAATCAATAAACGTTTTAGAGAAATCAAACTGAATCGTAAAGCTTACGTGAAAATGTCACGTTAAATGTTTCCTGATACACACCTTATCACAAATAAATTATATCAAAAAATAAATAAAATAAATAAATTTATAGAATAATATAAATATTAATAAACTACGAAACTTGTTTCAGCATTGTTTTGGCTTTACACTACTTTAAGAATAAAAGACTTATGCCTATTAATATATTTACGATGATATAAATAATGATTATAATATTTAATCCGATATGTATTATATGATTATAATATATATATAATCATATTATAGGTATTATGTTAATATAAACAATTTAAATGTATGTACTATGTAATATATTTTGTGAGTTTAATCTATTTAATATTAAATTATCATATTTAAATAATATAATTATTATATTTTTGTACATTTTTAATGTATTAATATTAAATTTTAATATATTTATTATTTAATGTTCAATACTATTAATATAAACTATTTAAATGAATATAAATATATATATAATTGCAATTATTATTATTATAAACCTATTTTAATTAATCAAAATATATATATAATTATCTTGGTGATTCTGACTCATTTTCACCTAAAATTTGGGCTTAAGTTTGGTTCCTATAATCTACATATAATACATTTATATACTTAATAAACATTAATAAAATGCTCTTTCCAAGCTACTAAATTATCATTAAATATATACACTTATATTTAAAAGGTAAGTTCCATAATATTTGAGGTGTTTAAAACAAAAGCAATGTCCTTGTCACGATGTGTAGCTATATTTTTCCCCTTTAAATTAACTGTCTTTATAATCAGTATGTACACATTCCAACTTTATGGAACAAAACTTATACACTCGTCACTTTTCTAAAGTGTGAAATGGGAGGGGGCTTCTTATCACACGTTTTTTACAACCATCTCCAAGGCACTTGCGAACCCCAAAATTAAATTTAGAGGGGGGAGATTGGAACAATGCATTGAAGCTATAGTTTCTGTGGTTTTTTTTTCCAATCTGGTATTTTAGGTTTGCCTTTAACATGTATAATGGCTTAAATTTTCAATATTAAATTGTAAGGTTGGCCCTAAAATTTTGTTTATGCATTCAACTAATCTTAAGTAACCTTAATTTTAGTTTTACCTAATACATAAACTATTGGTGGTATTAGGGGTAAAGGGGGGCAAACACCCCTTGTTATTTCCACAAGGTACTAGCGTTGTATTATCTCCTAAATAACATTTTACCATCACAGAGCAGTGTGTGACAACGTCTCCTAAGTGTGTCACAGCCCATTTGTGACAAAATACTCTTGTTTTGTACTGTCACATACACACTGCAGTGAACATATTGAATTACAAGTGTGTTCACAAAGGAGTCTACAGAACACACGTCCGGTTTCCTTCATGTCTTTCCCAGTGCACGCAAATAATTCAACTACACAACATCCAGTCAAATTCGGGAAAGCAGGGCCGACAGTTCCGGTCGTAGAGGGTTGATAATCCCTTGACATAGAGTTTACAACCAAAGAGTTGCAAACCACTGTCGGATCCAGAAAATTGATTTTTTTTTAATTATCAGGCTATATTCAACTAATAAACATAAATATTCAAATTTATATTCCACATTTATCAATAAATACTCAATAAGTATATTGCTATGGAAACATAATCGAGAACTTGATGTAGATATTGAAAGTTAAGATTAAATACTGTATTTAGATACTCGACTTACGCGATTAATTCGTTTCAAAGGTTTCCATGCAAGTTTGAACACACCACAAGTCAAATTGCACTTAGATACTGTATTATGCATCTCTTTACACCACTATTATTATTATTAGCACCGCGTCTTACTACCCATTCGGGTTATACGCACTTGCGCTAATGTGAAATGGCAGGGTGAGATGAAATGGACCTACAGCTTAACGTGGAATCCGAACCACGGTGGATGCCTGGCATTCCTCACATTCACAAGATGTCTTGTCAGAGGTGAAAGGAAGGGTTTGGTAATCGGATACATCTTTGCCGGGACCGAGGATTGAACCCCGGCCGCCAGCATAGAAGTCTGACCCCTTACCCCTAGACCCCCAGGTCACCTGATACCACTATTAATACATGACTGTGTTCTCATGACTTTTACGTTTCTTTGACATATTTAGGGTTTATACTTTGTTTACACTATATACTAGAGTATGACATTGGTAGGAAAAACAGTAGAAGCTAGTTACTAAAGTTACAAAAATAATTTTAATACATTCATACATCAAGTCATGCTATCTGCATGTGTCATTTTTGATAAATATTATAATTACCTATATAATAACACAAATAATACAGTAAAATGTTATCAATGTTGGCCGCAAATAAATTTGTTTGAACTTTTTCTACTGTTCTTCCAACCAAAATCAGGCTGTACGTAAGTTCACTAAAACTTGTTTCACACGTCACCCTAAAATAGAAAGCAGACTCTGCTTTAAGTGGCGCAGCAATTCACACAACGTATGTTGTCCCATGATGCGTCGCAATGTAAACTTAAAACAGCTGATTAGCAACAAATTTTATGTTATAGTGTATAAACGTATGTTTTAGATCATTGTCACGATGGATGTTTAAAAATTATAACTCAATGTCGTAGCACAATCCAATACATCGATACACACTCGTTCCATTAACGGGTTCTTTCACATCTTCACACATCAGCCAACGAAGCTATATGCTTGCTTATAGCTCTACAGCGCTTTTTAATGCGCATGCGCACTGGTTTGTGTGGTTTGAGATTGGATTGGTTTTCCCGTGCTGAAGATCTCAATATCAGGCAGAGGGGACGGAGCAGAGATGAGTTGAACTTTATCAGAAACAGCTCGCGCCGATGAGGCGGAACTCTTGTGATTGGTTTAAAGTACTCGCGTCACGTGACCCAGTTTCCTTTCTACGCTGTTTTTTTTTCGAACTTGTGAATCCACACTAACAAGATGCAACTTGCTCTCAAGATAGAAACAAATAAAATGGAGATGACATTATCAGATGCGTATCAGATCACTAGGAATCCCTTATTTTTATGTTTAAGGTATCGCTTTATAGATAGCGTCACCATTCGTGTGTCTAAAACAGAAAATAATCACTTCACGTTTTAAATATGTATACGATAGTAATGTCTAATGTGTTAGGGATGAGCAAGATTTAATTTTGAGAAAATGTTACCGCCTTTACACGAAAGGAGAGTGGAAAACTGTTTAGTAAAAAAGAACAGTATAATTACACCCGATAGAGACTCGAACCCTGGTCTCCCCATTATCGGTAGTCCACTCTATTGAAATAATAACACATTTTCGGGTTTTCTTAGATACACATTTTATAAAAGCGACCTAAAAAAATAAGGGTTGAGGTAGGTGATCCTTAATGCGGTAACTCGTGATTAATTGTCTTAAGAATCAGTCTTGAATCCATTTAAAACATAATTGTGTTGAAGATGTTATGAAATTTATAAAACTTAAAAAAAACCTATTAGTACTACATTTGGGAGCTAATTAAACTCCCAAGACACCTATTCTTTAAAAAAAAAAAAAAAGCGTATGCCACCAAACTTTCTACATTGGCGGGTATGTAATCGTCTTTTGGTCTTAGCATCACGTCCTACTACCTTTTCTTGCTAGACGAAATAGTACCCACATTTGCGTGGAGAGAGAGTAGAAAACATTTTGAAAAGCACTCTTGGTACACCCTAATTAGATTCGGACCTCGATCACCCCGCCATCGGCAGTCTAGTCTACTGTGAGAGTAGCGCCTTAAATCATTCGACCACTGAAACTGTTAGACTTCTCCCCGATGAGATGATGATGATGATAATGATGCGGATCCAGTAGAAGTCTTGAACGTAACCTAAACCTAATTAACCAGGCCATTGGGGCCGTATGAACTATTCCCCTTTGGGAAAAATACCTATGGTAGTAACAGGAAATGAACCCGGGACCTCTAAACTATTAGTGAAGGGTGCTGACCACCAGACCAAGAGGCTGGCCAACACATCTCTTCATCCCTCAAAACGACCCTGTATTTCGATGTACTATGCTCGGTATACCCATCATTTTATACCTAGATGACTAGAATGCGTTCCCTTTTAATGTAAACCTGACTACGAAATACTTTTGTCACAAATATATCAGTTTTAAAATTACCTTCTCCACGACGGCTCTAAATTGAATCTCGACTCCACTAAGATCCAATTTATTGATTAGCCTCTTGGTTTACTGGTATGGGGGATGGCATAGCTTCATGCGACCATGTTATCCAGAGAGGAAGCTGGAAATTGTTTTCTTTTTTAACTATATAATTCCAACTTTATTTTGTATTATTTTTAATAATTCCTATAAACCCCGATGTGGAGCTTAGGACCGCAACAAAGCTTCGCTACTTCAGTTATTTCTTGATAAGTTAATTTCAGGTGGTGTGGATTATCAACCCACCCACCTCATGAATTTCTACGAAAGAGCGAGAAAGAGCTTACCAATTTGCCAAGAAAGGTATTTTCTCATACCTCCTGGGGTTATTTTACATGCCACAATTGATAGTGAGACCGATGGCTTTACTTCCCCTCCGAAGGAAGTTGTGCTACGGATTTTAATCGCTCAGAGAAAATCCGTGGATCTCGGCTGGGGAATTAGAACACATAACTTATTTTGAAACAAATATTGTTAAAATAAACTTTTGATGAGTATATTCAATAACTATCTATCTAGTAGTCCAATTTACTTAAGTGGAACCTTATTTGACAGGTAAAAATTTACTGGATATACTTTCATGTATTCATATGTCAAGTCATGTTATCTACAGATGTCACTATTGTATAATATACAAAAATACATACAAAATAACAATAATAATATAGTAAAATATTAACATTTTTGACCACCAAAAAATAAGCTGGTATTTTCTAAAGGGCCTTTCTTGTGAAAATTGATATGCATATTATGTCTCGGCGAGTGCGCCTACTGCAGAGGTAGGTATGTATATCTCTAATCTTGGACATGACCTCATAGAATACCGAAATATTCCTTATTAATCGACTTTATTTTCCTTCTCTTTGCTGGTACTTTTTTCTGTTTATTTTTCTGTCATTTTTATGATGAAGGTCATCACGGCAGACATGTTAAATTTATATTATTGGATATTTCTTTATATTCTCATTGAAAATCTTTGGAATGACAATAAAATGTAATTAAATTTTTATAGGTATACTTGTTTCACTGTTATAAAGATCTAGGCATAGTTTCGTGTTGAGTGTGTTTATAATTTCTGTTTGAATATATTATGTGAGTGGATAATTTCAATTTTATTGATAATCATAAACTAGAAGTAAAGCTACGTATGAATTAATTACAACATTTGGTGTTTAGAAGAAGATTTGTTGAAAAATATACTGAGTTTATATCATAAACGTGCTTCAGGAGAAGGTTTATTCAAGCGTTTTACTTTTAAGGAACTATACCCACGACACCAAACCTCTGAATCGTAATTTGTTAAAGTGAAGCATTTGCGAATAGTAAAAGAGAGAGATAGAGAAACACTCGACCAAACAATTCTGTTTGAGTAATACAATCATCAAAGCATGCCAAGGGAAAATATTTGTCTAAACATTTTTATTTTGAAAGGTTTGGAGTGGGAAATCGCGAGGATATCGAAGAATGCCAACTATTGGAAAGCGCAGGAAATGGAAAATCTGTACGGGTAAAGAAGAGGGGAAGAGGAGGCGTAGGACGAAAGGGACATCGCACAAGTAAGAAATTTGGTTTGAAAAATAGAGAAGAAAAAGCTTAGAGTGAAATCGGTAGAATGTAATTCCGAGCTGCAAATATGGTTGATAGTGCAATTATTGTACTCTTCAAGAACTTTATCTTGAGTTCCGTCTATCTCTTGTATCATAATGTTGGTGCACACGAATTAAAATTATTCATGTTTTAAAATATCAACTTACTTAAAATTTAATTATTATATCGCTCAGAGTTTAGAATAGGCTAGGTTTATTTGGATCAAGTTATACGGTCTAATTTATGTATAGATTTTAAAAATAGTCATGTGCTAGGTGTCTTTTTAATTAGTTTATACAGTTATGCCTTACATTTTTGTTATATTTTTGGCATCAAACCACAAAAACCTTAGTATTTTTTCATAGAGAAATTTCTTGAAGCAATATGACGTGCATGAAACAAATATATTTTTAAGGAGCGATTTTTTGTTTACCCAAATGTATAAAATTAAATTAATTTTATTTATGATATATTAACTGTAAACAATCTTTAGCCTTTTAAAGGATTTAAAATAAATTATGGTCACGTTAAAATCTTAAGTTTACTATTTTAATACGTCAAATAAAGAACATAAATGTTGTTAAGTGTAGTTATGGAAGCGCCAGCATTGTCCTTGCTCGTTTTCATGTGTTCGATTTAAAGGGTGATTCAAAAGTCTTCAAACATAGAAAATAGTGTGAAATGTGTTTTGTTTGTTGCTCTCAAATAACACGGAATATGCTTAAAAAGGTTAAAAAGGAATGTGGATACTGACTTGACTTGTGTATTGTCCAATATGGTGAACACGCAGTGCACATTTTCTAACATTGAAATCAATAAACCAGTTTTACCTATGTATGGAGACTTTTAAATCATCCTGTAGTTTATATAACGTAAACTTTAATGCGTAGTTTTATTGCCAGTAATAAAAACATGCTTGACAAACAGCAAACACCCTTAGCTGCGTGAAGTAATTGCTTATTTAGCCATAATTTAACGCAATTATGACGTTCGTAATCCACCCCTTTCGCATTAAAGGACCTGGTTAGGGATATGAGAAAAGTGTCGATACTTTACTAATATTGATATTTTCCTTTCGATACTAGTTTTTTTTTGTATCTAACATTTCCCCCCGATACTTTTAGTGATATCGGTACTCACACTCAAGTATCGGTTTGGTATCGAATGAAACAACTATTTTGCTATCTTCATTCATGCTGGGATTAAATGTTTACTAGTGTCGACTGTGGAGGAAGAATAAATTACATTATTTCTCAAATCTCACTCATTTCTTGTATGACAAGCAAGAAGAACCCTAGCTAGTATGGTATAAAACCTTTTATAATAGCCATCATAGAATACTATTTTTCACATTTTCCAAGTCCCAACACATAATATAGACGCAATGGACCTAAGTTTATATTTTGGTTAGATCATTATAATTTTCATTGTTTAAATAAATATTAAAAATACAACTATGATGTAAAAGTTTAAATTATTGTCACTAGATAAAAAAAATTATAAATAAAAATTTTAATAACGATACTTTTCTTTCGATACTAGTACGGTGGTATAGATATTTTTCTTCTGATACTTTTGTTGAGTACAGTATCGATACTTTTCTTTCAATACCACATCCCCAGACCTGGTTACTTTTCTAAGTGGTCTGAGGACATAATGAAACAAAGTAGAAGCAGACTCCTCTTGGGTGTAAATATTGAAACCAAGAATTCTCTCGAGCTTTTAGATTTTTGGTCACAGTTCGAGTTAAGTCTCAGTATTTCCGCGTTCAAGTCGCTTATAGCTAAGTAATTATGTTTTGGACTTAGTGTTTGATGATGATGATAATAGCGTGCCTGTGCTACTTTATTCTGTAGCTTAGTTTGAAGAAACACTATCCAGTACTAATGTACTCCCTGGGGAGGCCGAACGTACTAATATTTCTTGGATGCTATATCCATGTCCCGACGAGTTGAGGGTATGATGATAATGACTACGACGGTGTGAAGCCAGTGAATATCTTAACCTACCTTAAGAATCAGTCGGGAATCTAACCCGGGACCTCTAGGTTGGCATCCAGGGACTCTGACCATTATTCCAAGAGGCCGGTTGGACTTAGTGTTTAGTGTCATGGCTAAGTAAGTTCATGGGTGGGCTTTGGTCGATGCAAATTAAGTGTTGTAAGCGAGCTGCGAATATGGACCTTTGGATGGGGGACCAGATAGAACACACCTTGCTAAGTAACTGACAATACTCGTTTATTAGTTCATAATGCTTTAGTTTTAAGGAAAACCTAATATAGACTCTGATACTACCAACAACAAAAAAGTGTTTAGAAAGAAAAAAAAATAGGAAAGGCTTGGGATAGCAAGTCTAGAGGGTTTCAAGGCTAAAGTGAACCCGTGCTATCGGTACCCGCCAGTTTGTCGAGGGATGAAGCCGGATCCCGAGGATATATCCCCACACCCCCTTACCATCGCCTGCTATCCTAGGCCCAGTGCAGTCCAAGCTGTAGAATGCTAATATTTGCTGACGGAGATGTGAAATATTCTCTCATACCCACCTCAACCCCTCCCCCCCAACACCCTACTGATACAAATATTGACTTTGGATCCCTCTCTATGACTACGCGCTGAAGAATCCACCCCACCCCCAATCCCCCCACCCACAAACCCTCGCGGCTACTACACAAGAAAACTATGAGGGGGTGGAGGGGGGGTTAAGGTTGAAAATCCCTCCCTGTCTACGGACGTCCATGTGGATTTTTGACTTTAGGTTCACTTACCCCGAAAAACCCTTTTCCTATGGCTAGCGTGATCGACGTTAAAGAATAGAGGAAGAGAGTTTTTGTTTACTCAGGTGTCATTACTGTAAAGTAAACCTACTTCGAAATTTCGTATCTGAACAAGAATCTAAATTACCTTACACATCTGGTTCAGATTGATTCGATTCCCCCTCACCCCTCTCGCTCCCCAAAAAGCTTGAAATTTGATCCAGATTTGATCGCGAAATGATAAACCAAGATCTGTACTAAATTTGAAAATAAAAAATTTAGTATCACACATAATGATATTTTCTCCTAGTATTTATTCAAATTTCACCCAAATCAAAATTTTAAGCGCTCAACAACCTGTAATTTTTATTTGCTCAAGTGCCATTTATGATATTAGTTTTGTTAACAGATTGACTTATAGATAGATAATTTCTGTGAATACGTTATATTAACTAACGCTAGTAGAAATATAAATATATTATTTTTACGTTATAAGTTGATACTACTTAAATCTCCATTTTTCAGGATATAAATTTGATTTAAATTTGATTACATTAAAACATTTTCTAATATACACAATTCAATGTAGTAAAATTTTATCAAAGTATATTTAAAATCTATTTAAATAATTTAAAGATAAACATATTTGTTTGTATTCAATTCAAATCGGTCCATGGAATTCCGTAAAGATATATTTAGGGTCTTGGGAGAGTCATAGGATAATGTGAAATGGCTCATTTTAACTAACTTCCAATACTGGGGGAAGGGGGGGGGGGG
>CABFOW010000113.1:249697-310472 GCA_902141385.1 Timema californicum
TAATAATAATAATAATAATAATAATAATAATAATCTAAGTACCTAGTTTAGATCTACTACTAGCAAATTTAACAAATACCGGTAATTCAAATAATGTGATATTTATTCACTATGACCACTTCTGTGGCCTAGTAGTCGGAGTACCTCGCTACAGATCCAGGGGTCCCAGGTTCAATCCCTGGCGCTTTCAGATTTTTCTGTGACGCAATGTGTGTTTAACAGGGTCAACTCAGCCCCGTGAGGACAAATGAGACCCTACTTGATTAAATAAGTTGTTCCACTGGTCTAGAAAACTGAGATTACCGGCTGGAGGGTTCGTTGTGCTGACCACAGAAATGCAGAAATGCGCACTATCTTCGCTAGCAGATGACGGCATCTCGGTCGGTATAGCTTGATTGCAGGCAGACGTCATTGAGTTTTTTAGTATAAAATATAACTTTAACATAGTTTACCTGACACCTCGAATATAGTAATAAAAAACACCCTAGCGGTCATCATTAAGTGACACGCAAATGTCGAGAACATTTCAATTCGTAAATTAAGCCGATAGTGCCACAAGTTCTAAGCTACCCTAATTCATTTCTAGAAAAAGTCGTTAACTCCTCGTCCACCGCAACAACACACGAACGATGGAAATTACGGGTCACGTCAAAGATCGCGACGAAACGAGAATCGGATCTGACGTGTACGTGTGTATCGTCACCCGCTCCGTCCCTGGCCGTCACGTGGATGCGAAACAAAGATAAGGACCAGCTCTTTGCATATTTAAATTATCTTAAAGTGCTTGTTTAGGTTTTATTTTAATTATTTTTAAATCAGTATATAAATAAGAAAAGTATGTCATATATACGCTTATTGACTAAATAGAAGTAAACTTTAATTCATTAAGGTGTAAGTGTGGGAGACTCGAGTTAAGGGCAGTTTTTATATCAAAACAATTTTTTGATCAAAATAAATGAAATAGTTCTCCATCAGAAACATAAAGTTTAATTTTCTTCACAAGATGATATCAACAGTTCTTGAATATCTGTCAAGGGAGTCCTGTAATTTAATGATATTTTTTTCTATTCATTTAGAAAGTCTCTCATCTGATGCTGCTATGCTCATGACAGATATTCAACAATTGTTGATATCACCACCATATCAAGAAAATTAAATTCCATGTTTCTACTGAAGCAAGATTTTATTTATTTTGGCAAAAAAAAAAGTTTGCTATAAAAACAGCAAAAAATAACTTACCTTTTCACTCGTCCCCTAAACTCTCACCGTAATGTAGCTTTTTAAGTGCTACCCATACCAGCTATCCATATATTTAAGCTAGATTTTAAAGTAAGTGTACTGAAAATTGCGACTTCTTATTTATTTACAAAATTTAGATTAAGTTTAACCCGTTTTGAAGGTCGAATAATTTAAGGCATCGCGCTCGCAATAGACTGGACTTTAAATGACTGGGATTTTGGTGTTAGAATCAAGATCCAAGTGTATTGAGAGTGGTTTTTCATCAATTGTTTTGCACTCACTCTCCACCCAAATGCGTACAGCACTTCCTCAAAACTCTACCTTACTCATCCCAAATACATTAGTACAAACGCGTACAGCTCAAGCGGGTAGTAATATGAAACCATAAAAAAACTTATTAACTGACATAACACTGTAAAGAAAAACATTATAATATTTCCAGGTCATAATTTACATGGTTTGATTTCTTATTGCCATTTTTACTTTAAAATAAACCCATAAAAATGTTATAAACATCCAACATTTAAAACGCCCGACTTATTTTTCAGTTTTATTTTTAATACATTTCATATAAAAGCTTTTTTTTATGATTATCTTAGTCATTTTAATATTCTCACGACTTGAACAAAATCTCACCCTTTTACATTATTGCAATAAGCTTAATACAGCTCCAGAAAAAAGGAACATAATAATTTTATGTCATTTTTACACGCGATAAAAAATGAATATGAAAAGGAAATGAATAAACTTTGTATCACACTGTGCAACCCCTATCTTGAAACTTTCTTTTTTCTTTCTTTTTTACACACTTATTTTGATACATTTTTACTTAAATGGCAAATCTTTATCACGTCACTAAACAAAGTAAATGCTTTTGAATTATTTACCGGATTTTATAATCTTAATATGCTTTTTTAAACACGTGATTAAAACATAAGAATATTATTTGCATCCATATATAAACTGACAGTACGAAGTACATATCCGAAACCTAACTATATTTTATTCGCTATTGCAATCAAGAATCAATTTTTTAGCACTTACATCGGTGTAAACGCCGATTAGGGCTTAAGTATCATCCGATTCTCCAAAGGATAAGTCAGTGGTCGATTCCTTGTCGGGCTTATTGAGAAAAAATTTCCTAAATGTTTTCCTACGCTCTCCACACAAATGCAGGCACATTTCTCTAAATTTGTACCTTTCTGATTATTGTTTCATTCTTGTAAATATGCTATAGACTTAACGGACAAAAGGTGTTTCACGTAAAATTTTTTTTTATAGAAATAGTCTCTAGCCTGTTATCATGAGGTGCATAGCTCATATAGGCTATAATAGTAGCGATATATGCAAACCCTACTTGTAGCCACATAGTCGAAGGCTTCAGGCTCGCAATAAACTGTATTTATATTTACTGAGACTAGAACCTTAACCTGATGAATGCTAAGTGTTTTTCCACAGGTTATTTAGCACTGTATTTTTTTCCATACCACCTTTACACTAATGGGGGTGCATTCATTTAAATTACCCTTCTTGTAGCTATCTATAGATGAAACCCACGAAACAGATTTTGTGTTTAAGCAACTATAATATACATATTAATAAACAATACTAAAGTCTGTTCAGCATAGGAATTGTTTTCTTAACGGCCTTTTTCCCTAACACAAATCTATTATATAGTAGGATATTGGTAGGAAAAAATACCTTTCAGAGAGTAATTCCTACCGTGAATGGAGCATATATACAGTGCTAAATAACCTGTGGAACGTGTATATATATATGTATGTGTATGTGTGTGTGTGTGTGTGTGTGTGGTATGATTTAAGTACAGGTAGGACGACACTAAAATTTCAGTTTAGCACAAGAGAAAAAGAGATTTTCCGAAAAACTGTGGGAATTCAATAAATTATTGAATGGGGGATTTTGGCCAGAGATGGGAGGAGTTTTGGCAGAAGGAATATATTTCAGTTTTTTTTTACAATATTGTAATGAAGAATTCTTAAGGTGGGGCTCAAGGGAACGCGAGCTATTTTCCACCCTTTAATAGTTTTTTTAATAATAAAAACTTACTTTTGGACAAAATAAATAAATATATATCCTTAGTTTAATTGTATACACAAAAGTATTTTTTAAATACCGCATCTCACTTCCCACTTGGTCTATAGGCCCTACGCTTATGGGCTAGTTACAATTATGTATTAGGGCTGAGGAACGTTGGATTTATAGGAAGTGTAGCCACACTCGCGTGTAGGGAGGATAGAAAACCATTCTCTAGGTTGAAAAATATTGATAACCACCAATTTTGAGTAAATTATCGGTCAAATATAATAAAACTGTTTATTAAACTTTTATCAGGAAATATGTTTTTATAAAATAGGGCATAATTGGTTTGTTAGGAAGAGATAAAGGTAACAACTATAACACGTGTTATAAATATATATAATTCCATTTTAATTAATGATAGTGCCAGTCATTCTTTACCTGCGTAAATATCGCCGGGGCTTGAGAATCAAACATGCACCTTTTACACCACTCAATCAATCGCAGTCCACGATTACGCGCGTCCAACACGAAGACGAATTACATCCACCTGGATAAATAAGCTTTTAAAAACGAGGTCCCACGCCAGCATCGATCGCACGCAGAGAGAGGTACATCTAACGAATCACATTTTCTTGCGGACGACATAAACACAATCAGACGTATGCGACTCCCCGAGTTTAATTACCAGTCTCCATTCTTCACGGGGTGACCTAACTCGTCCACGTTGGGCGAGATAAGGTATGACTAAGATGAATTGCGAGGGAAACATTTGCTTGATATACTGTTCTAATCAAGCTCGGGAATAAAAGAGCTACAATCTATTGGTTTCAGCTTCTTACTAAGACGTACGGCTAGACTTGCGAACCCACCTGTGTGGCCGCATGGCCTAAGGTGCTACTCTCACACTAGACTAGACTGCTGAAAACGGGGAGGTTGGGATTTGGGTCGTGTGTACCGAGGATGGTTTTTCACTCCCCCTCCACTCAAATGTGGGCACACTTATTGCAAACGGGTAGTAAGACACGTGGTGCCAATAATATACTTGTGAGGAGAACGTGGTGATCAGGGCGTCAGAACTCAGCGAGGGTGGCCACACTACGCGACTAGCACCTAGCGACAATGACCTTGGGTGTCAGAAGTGGGATACTTTTGGGGTATCCCATATAAATAACATTGCTCGACGTTATGGCGACCTAGAAGCGGCGGTTTATTTTTTGTCGCGGCAACCAGGTCACAAGTATGGCTGCGGCCACTCAAAAGAGTTGACTCACTTCACGCGAGTCTCATTTGTTTCGCCTTTCAATACATGCAAAGGGTTTAGTCCATATTTCACTGAATGCAGCGTCCGGGCTGTATCCATATTCACACCAATCGGTTAAGGAGTTGAGGTATATTCTTTTCATCAAAATCATGCTATAATGAATGAGTCGCCGTCGCTAGTGAAGTTGGAATCATGACCAAAAGCACTGTATGTGGTTTTTTACATATCAATATCACTATGGTTTTCTCTTCCTCCTTCCATGTTAATTCTTGTGCAACTCACTATAACCTACCACACTCGTTCCTACCCTTGTGTTAACGGCACTAGTCTATTTCTGTTGGAAGAACAATAGAGAAAATTCAAACATATTTTCAGACAACAATGATGACACTGATTGTATTATTTATGTTATTTTATATTTATTTATAATATCTATCAAAAGTGACAGCTGCAGATAACATGACTTGGTGTATTATTATTATTATTATTATTATTATTATTATTATTATTAGCACCACGTCTTACTACCCGTTCCGGTTATACGCACTTACGCTAATGTGTAATGGTAGGGTGATTGTGAGATGAAATAGAGGACCTACAGTTTAACGTGGAATCCGAACCACGGTGGAGGCCTGGCACTCCACACATTCACAAGTTGTGGTTAATATACGTCTTGTCAGAGGTGAAGGAAGGGTTTGGCAATCAGATAAATCTGTGCTGGGACCAAGGATTGAACCCCGGACCCTCAGCACAGAAGTCCGACACCTTACCCCTAGACCGCCAGGTCACCATGTATTAAACTATTACATTTATATTTATTATTTTATTTAACACTGCGTCTCACTATCCATACGGGCTATATGCTTTACACTAATGTGTTAGGGATGTGGAAGATCGAATTTATAAGGAAGTGTACCTGCATTTGCGTGGAGGGAATGTATAAAACAATTTAGGAACACACACCCTCAGTACTTCTGACCAATATTAGAATCTCGATTTCTCGGTCATCGCCAGTCTAGTCTATTGTGACAGTAACACCTTAGACCATTCAACCACTGAAGCGGGTAAAGAACATTTTAATTGATACAAACCAAAACTAGCATGACAAACAAAAGTTTCAAAACAACTTTTCAGATCACAATTAAAGGATATTTTATAGAATTTAACGTGCATGCCCCCACCCCTACAGCTATCATTTTATTCCGTATCACCGTCCCAGTGATTAGCCCCAGTGACATTAAAATTCTGATGGTATCTTGGTTGTTCAATCAATGATTAATAACCGCAACAGTCAGCTTGATGGAGTCACACTGACTTTTGTCTACTAATGTAAGTTTAAACAAAAGGCCACGCAATCCTGCTTCGCCATCTTGATGGTCGTTGTATTTTCACAAGTCACTCTCGCAAGGTAAAACAAACCAAACGTACCCATGAGGAAAGGGGGAAGGGTGATGTTTATTGAGTTCTTTGAGGTAGAGAAGGTGGGTGAACTTTGCAAAACAATCTCACTATCGAAAAAAAAAAGTTTTGATATTATTTGTGTTCTAAATCAAAAGATCCAGCCGGGATTTTCTTACTAACATATTTAAAAATATAAAGTAGCATCAGGGCCATACGCACGGGAGGGGGGTTCAAATCCCTTCCATTGAGAATTCAATTTACACCTGCTAAAATTATCAATGTAATGAGACGAGAACAATAACGATTTCAGTAGTAGATTCCACCTAGAAGCGATATTTGTAAGACTCCTACTTAATAATTTATTCCCTGAAGTTTAATGTAGGCTATATCTTGAACAAACTGTTCGTGACTGATTGAGTTCTGCGAATGATTGTGTGATTAATTTACTGCTTAAATTTTCTATCGTACTAATAAAATACACATTTTTAAATTATTTTTTATTACTTAAGGAAACATCTCAATAATACTTTTTGTGTCACCTTAACTATATCACATATTCGATTCATTGTATTGTCGAACAGTTAATTATAGATAATCATAAAAAAAACTATTACTAAGCCTCCACCCTATTATTATTATTATTATTTAGCACCGTGTCTTACTACCCTTTAGGGTTATACACTTTAAGTACTAATCACGCTAATAGATTAGGAATTGGGAAGGTTTAATTAGAGGAAGTGAACCCGCATTTTCGTGGAGGGAGAGTGTAAAGTTCACCCGACCAAGATTTGAACCTCGATCCCCCCCGTCCTCAGCAGTCGAGCTCAACACTACTAGCGCATTAGCCAACTACGCCCCACCCTATTACAAAAATCGTGCGTACGACCCTGAGTACTAATAGCGTACAGAGTATTTGCTAGTTAATTAGTGCTCAGTCTTGAACAAACACATTTAGACGCCCGCGCTAGTACGGGTTGAAACATCCACCAATTTGTGAAAAAAAAAATGTAAACTCCGTCCATTATGAAATAACACGATTGCCATTTCTACCACTATATTGTACAGGGATGAATAGCCTGTGGCCTTTTCACATATTTTGTTAATTATGTACCTTAGTTGTTTATAAACTGTAATGATATTGGTTTGGATTATTATAAGTTATATAAAAAGTCATAGATGAATGCAATTTTTCTTTAAAGTAATATATGTATAGTATCCTTTTAAGATTCACCCATGAAGAAACACGCGATTCTCAGAAATAATGTGAAAAGGATTACACCTTTAAAATGTATTTTTATACCATATTTCCTGTTAAAAGAACAACTGCGCTATTTCCTGTTAAAAGGAAACAACTCCGCAGTATTTGGAAAAGACGCCAATATCCTCTACCAATAAGAAGCTAGCCTTTACAACACCTGTCGCCAGGACTCTTTCTAGTAGTTTGTTTTTACACTGTTGACGAGGGGAGAAAGATGCAAGGGGTAAGTCATATATAAACGGTTTGTACGTATCAACCAGCCAACCCAAGCGAAAGACAGGCATCCATCCACACGCACAAGTCAATCATAGCCACACACTGGCAGTCACAGTATAACACAGTATAAAATAACTTACATTAATATCACAATTGTGCAATGATATAAATCATTTAATTGGAGTATGTATAAGTAAGTAACAGATATCATTTAAATAAACCGTGCGTGAAAAAACAGCCATCAACAGTTCTCTCTCTCTTACATTTATTAATTAAACCGTTCTAATTAGGGATCGACCACGGAGCTATAGACAGCTGGTTAAACGGTATATTTTCCGTACAGTGATGATAGGAGCTCGACCACGGAGCTATAGACAACCTAAACATCATCACAGTATTATTATATCAGGGAATTAATCCGTAGTGTTTCAATCAATGCCCAATGCGGGGTAATTGATTCAATAGTGTTTACAAAATTATACATACAAAAATGGCCTCTATTTTAAATGGATAAAATAATAAAATGGTTATTTTTAAAGTATAAGGTTAAAATAATAACTTTTGTAATTTATTTATCTTCGATTGATGCAATATAATATTTTGCCCCTTATATCGATTGTTAAATTTATGAAATTTTATTAATATTTTTAATGAAATAAATATAATTTAATACAATTTTACAATACACCTTCAAACCTAATTGCTATAACGTTATCTTTGTTTATATTTCCAGCCATAATTGCAGTTAGTTAAATTACTACTATGTAAACAAATTCCTAACAATATTTTTTTTAAATTAAAACCCCATAATAATTCACTATCCTCATTTTAACATTAAAAATGTAGCTATTTTATTAATCGCGATGAAATTTCCGGCCACTTCTAGGTTCATGTTTAATATTAGGCTACGGATTGTTACAGGATTAGGCCTATTTGTAGCTATACATTATACATGATAGGATACGCAAATAATTTATCATTTATTTGGGTAGTAGTAAGGAAGCCATTGCGAGAAGACAATAAAATAGAGGCATAATGAGGAAATATGCTTAGGATTGAACGCTGAAAAGACTATGTATAGTATGATCACATATAGAACACAGATTGAAGACGATAATTTATAGATTACTTAAAACATCATTTAATTTTACAGAGTTAGTGATTTTAAAAATTTAGGGAGATTTTAACTAGCAATAACGAAATTATAATGGATGTTATTACTCAATCAGTAGTTTGTTGACCTCTAGCCTGCTTTCAAGGAATATAAAACTTAGAATATACAAAACAATAGTGTTACCTGTTGTTCTTTACGGGTGTTAGACTTGGTCTCTTAACTTACACGAACAAAAAATAAGTTGTTTGAAACAAAATGTTTAGGAAGATATCTGTTCCAAAAAGGGATGGGGCTATTGGTGAGTGAAGGAGGTTACATAATGACACGTTACATAGCCTGTACTAATAATAAGACTTCGTTAGGATGATCAAGTCTCGTAGATTATCATGTGCAGGACATGCAGCGAGAATGGCAGAATATAGCCCCTTGTTCAGATTACCGATTGGCAAACCTATTGGAAGATGCCAATGGGGAGATGTAATGAAGATGGGAAGATAATAATATTATAATGGATCCAAAAGAGATAAGTTGTAATTAGGTGGACTGGATATAGCTAGCTCAAGACAGGTATAGAGTAATTGAGGTGGACTGAATATAAATATCTCAAGATAGGGATAGGGTGTAGGGATATGGTTTAGAGGTTAACTGGATATAATTTGCTCAAAATAGGGATAGGTTGTAGGGATATGGTTTGGAGGTTAACTGAATATAAATAGATAGGGATAGGGGGTAGGGATATGGTTTAGAGGTTAACTGGATATAATTGGCTCAAAATAGGGATAGGTTGTAGGGATATGGTTTAATGAGGTTAACCGGATATAACTAGCTGAAAATAGGGATGGGTGGCGTAATTTTTTTAACGAGGCAACAAGCTTTCCAACTTCTAATGCTATAACGTAAGTAAATAAGTAAATAATACATTATACAGCTTGTGTTGAATTAGCCCCTAATAGAACTTCTCATATTTGTCGATATGTAGATTTTGGATTAATACTATGAACTATGCAGGTAGGTTTCCATCCTCAATATAGTTTCTGATTTTTGTACAAGGACACCAAATTATTAATATATTTTTTAATTGTTGAATTAATATAGAATACTTTGACATAATTGATTGTAAAGGAAGTGTGTGGCCTTATGAGGAATCCGCGAGGTGACACTGCAGCTTTCCAATGTCAAAATATTCCTCACCCTACTTTTAGGTTATAAGCTAAGGTAATAGTGTAATCATTTAAGATATGTTACCTCTCAGGGTAAGCCAAATTACGGTTACAGTAAGGATTTTTTTTTATTAAAAGAGGGTTTGAATCATTCTTTGAACCCCTCACTTACAGATGCGTGGATCTTATTTGAGAAACACTCATCTAAACTTTTTTTTTGGTATAATACTGATATTTATTAATATAGTATTGATTTAAAAAAAAACAGGACCCCAACATACTGTTGCAATACAAAATATTTCTTCTTTTGACTCTGTAGATGACAGTAATGATACGATATTTTAAAACTGTATCATTTGAATGTTCAATTCTTTATCTATTGATGGAAACATTACTTACTTAATTATGGCTTTTTTTTAATAGGCGTATTTAATTTATAGTAATTACATTTCTTTATTTAGATAAGATCGTTATCATTGATCTTTTAACAGTTAATTTTGGAAATAATAAATGGTAGGGCGCACCGCACAGACTTTCTCTCTTTGATCTCTTGATTCTCGCTTTTATATTTAAATATACATTTACTAAAAACTCGTCAGATTTGTGAAACGAAATATTAGGTCTATACAACTGGGACCACCTCAGCTCTAAATCCAACCCTGGAAGGAGGGAACGCCAAGTCAGAATTTTTTCAGTTTTTATGACAAAAAATAGTTTTTGTCCACATTAAATAAAAATATTACTAGAGCAGATACGCATATTTTAATTTCCTACATATAGTAGTCTCTACATTTTCTGAGTATTCGTCATAACTCATAAGCATCGTGGAATTCTAATAGAATCTTTTTTAAATTAAGAGAAAATGTTCTGGTTTAATTATGAAATATCCGTGACAAATATTCAAGAACTGTTGGGATCACTTTGTGTAGAAAATTAAACTAAACTTCTCTGTTGAGGTAATTATCCATATATTTTTGTAATAGTTCAGTTTTGCGGGTCCCTTTGTTGGGTCACAATTGAAGAGTTTACCGTTTAATTAGCTGATAATTTCCCCGTGGTCGAGCACTAATTAAAGTGGTACGGTATTTTGATGTATAATTGGTATTTATAGCCCCGTGATCGAGCGCCAATTATTACGACACGGAATTATTATGCCCCACGATTGGGAGACAATTGAAGCGGTACTGTATTTTGATGATATAAGTGGTATTTATAGCCCCGTGATCGAGCGCCAATTAAAGAGTTTACTGAATTATGTGATTAATTGTTACTTATATAAATCACTTTATTTAGTATTGAATAATAGCACATTTGTAAAGTTTGATACTATTTATTTATTCAATAGTCCCTATTTGTAATGGTCGGAAAACTGATCATGTCGTTTAGCGTGACAATTTAGAGAGGCGGTTGATAACACGATCGTAGTAATCGTGGACAGAAGTTACAGTCCGACTGTATCAAGGACTGATTTCCTAGTGGGGCTCCACCTCCCCACCTTTCGTATATATCCTTTGCTCATGGAAGCTTCCAGAAGCTTCTGTTTAGAAAAAGTAAAATACTAAAAAAAACCATCTGGATGGCAGTATAATATTCGAGAACAGGAAACTGACTCAAATTACCTTTTAAAAATGCATATCGATCTTTCGAGAAAAGGAAGTTATTTTTATTTTCTTATAAAGACTTTAAATTGTCATCTTGACCTCACAGGTCCTACGTCACATAGTCTGACGTCATTTATGGTGGCTCTTGTGCCTTCTTGGAAAAAGAAGTGCTTTAAGCGCCACGTAATAATGTATATTATTTAAATAAAATAAGATACGTTTATAAAATTAGGATGATATTATTGTCAATGCTCTCACATATTCAGGTACATCACAATTGTAACAAAAACATGTTTTTGTCATGAAAAAACTCCATTAAATCAGCCCGCAAATGAGCTATACTGACAAATTGTCCGTCACATGTTGGCGAAGATAGTGCCAACATTTACAGATAATGTGTCATGTGGTCAACACAACAAACTATCCACCATTAATCCCAGTTTTCTAGACCAGAGCCACTACTTCTTTATTCAAGTAGCTCCTCAATTGTCCTGACGAAGCTGAGTTTGATCCAAATTCAGACCCACTGCCTTACAGAAAAGTCTGGGAGCACCTGATATTGAACTTGGGACCTCTAGATTTGCAGCCAGAAACTCTGACTTGAAAAAAATACGAACCTTAGAAGGTGTTCCCAGTCATCGCTTCTAAAGTATTATCGCTGGATTAAAAGTAGAGATGATCGAATATTGTGTTTAATTATTTATAACTATTTCAACTAAGATGAGCAGAAAAGGCACTATCATGTTGGGTGAAAAAAATTATTTATTTTTAAAATTATTAGCTAGCATAAAATATTTTTGAGATTAATTAACTTCACACCAAACATTTGGAATATATTATAGAAGGCCAGAACACAAAAGAGCCAAATGTAGCCACAGGCATTCTCTAAACTTTTCGGTGAATTGAAATTATTATCAGGCTTGTTAAACATTTTGAAACATTTCCATCAAACCCTCTAAACAACAAGTAGTCCACATAACTTTTGTAGGCCTACAAAAGTTTTGTTGGCCTACAAAAGTTTTGTTTTTAATTTAAAAAAAAAGTCATTTTATATCGCCATTGTGACGGGGAACAAAATATCTCAACTTATCAAAGTCCTCCCCTTATTTCCCTGTTAACCCCTCCCCCTCTACCTAAGCGCGATGTTTCATTTCCTGAATCCTTTCCTCCAATCTCTCAGGAGTAAATTTCCCTACAAAACAGAAACAGTGCTACCGCCACAGCCACCGTAACTACCACCAACAAAAACACACAAATGAACAAAACTTTCCTCATCTCCATTCTTACAACATTAAGACAAAAGGGTAGAGGGAGAAAATGTAGATTTGCTGGAGATGCTAATGTGTTTATGTCGCCAATAATTACCTGGTGAAGGTGTAGTTAAGTGTAGGAAACTTCTCTTCTCGCTGATAAGAAAGAAGAAAAGACAAGAGCGCATAAAACCACGAAACTAGATTACATTGCTGAAGGAATCTGCAGACCCTTAAGTTAGAATAACAACTGCGTTTCTCCATTTTCACAATGACTTCAACAAAACCGATTCTCGATATGCCGCGTAGTTTTTAAATACTGTACATTATCTTTATTAAGTTTAACATAACTTTTATTGTCGATATACCACGTCTTAATACTCCGTTCTATAGTATCTGCATATAGAAGAGAAATGTAAAGTTGAGATTAAATATACCAGAAGTTGCGTGAATATAGGGGGGGGGGGGGAAACNGTTTTTAAATACTGTACATTATCTTTATTAAGTTTAACATAACTTTTATTGTCGATATACCACGTCTTAATACTCCGTTCTATAGTATCTGCATATAGAAGAGAAATGTAAAGTTGAGATTAAATATACCAGAAGTTGCGTGAATATAGGGGGGGGGGGGAAACATTAATAAAAAGTAAGCCCGGCCGAAATTCTAACCCTAATTTACACATCATCGACAAACCATTCCAGACTAAGTTGACGCCTGAGCCCATGTTCTCACGAATGGGGGTAACTTGGACAGTTAACAAATTAACTAACTGTTCTGGTGACGTAGCTGTTTAAGGCGTTGGACTCTCATTTCACTTTATTTCTGTTTACAGATCCAGAGATCCGGGGTTCGTTCTTCATGCTTTCAGATTTTTATGCGAATCAGTGAGTCTGGAACGGGGTCAACTCGACCTCGTGAGGACAATTGAGGAGCTACTTGAATAAATAAATAGTGGTTCCGGTCTAGAAAATTGAGATTAACGCTCGGAGATTCATTATTTGACTACATGACCTCCTCTTCCGCAAATGTTGAAACTATCTTCGCCAACATACAGCGGATGCTCAGTTGGTATAGCTTACTTGCGGGCTGACCCCATATATATATTTTTACAGGGAGGTTGGAGTTCTAATCCCAGCCGGGAGTACTAAAGATTGTTTTCTAATCCTCTCGCCACATTAATATGGATACATTTTCTCCTGAGCTACCTTCATCAACCCTCGTCTCGTTGGGCACGTGGACTAAACGTCAGTCTCATCCAGCGTGGTTTGCTTTTGACGGAAACTTACAGACAAAATCCTGGTGGTATGGGATGAGGGTGGATCTTTTTCCTAAACGGATTTCCACACTTCCTTACTGTAAATGCTAGTTCATTTTTCTAAATTATACATTCCTCATTCTTACCCCACGAGTGTAATAAAATGTGAACAAATACTTAATAACCAATTAAATCTTCTCCGTTGTTAAATTCAATATTTGAATCGACAAAGACAACCATTACGAGGGAAGCACAGAGTAGTTATTTAAACCTTGGGATTCTTCAAACTATGATAGTTAAATTATATATTAAAATTAAATGATAATAAAAATAATTAAACATTAAGATCAGCTAATGATCCGGTAAAGGCGTAGAATGATAATTTTTCAAAGAGAGATTTATTAGAAGGTTGACCTAATATAATATATATAAAGTAATTAGTTCTATATCGTGTGTTCTGTGTGTGTTAGGGGGGCAGTGAGACCCTATGTGGGTGGGCTGGAAGGGAATGTATTATAAAATATTTAAATCTAAGGTTGCCAACACTAAGGTTTTGAGGGGTCCAACTATATCCGGGGGATTACGGGAGGTCAGGACTCTCCTCGAAATACGTACACCGTATCCTGGGAGTGTAAGGGGACGCGTGAATAGTGCAATGTTTTCACTGCTTTTATAGCAAAACATTTTTTAGGCCAAAGTAATTCAAACATTGCTCCAGTAGAAACCTGGAGATTAATTTTCTTCACATGGTGACCTCAACAGTTGTTGAATATCTGTCATGGGCATAGCGGCATTAGGTGATAAACTTTTTTAATGAAGATCAATAGTTGTAATTAAATTCCAGGACACCCTTGAGAAATATTCAATAACCGGTTGATGTCAACCATGTGAAGAAAACTAAACTTTCTGTTTCCACCGGAGAAATATTTTATTTATTTTGGGTAAAAAACAACCACTGCAAAATCATGTCCTTTTCTCTTGTTACCATACACCCCCACACTGCTAGTCTTGTATTATACACTCTCGGCTTTCCCAACAACTTAAACAACTTTCCAGATTTTCTAATTACCACGACAAGGACAGTCCCATTTGAGTAGTTATCCGCTAATGTTCTCATGTTGAAATTACTCCTGTACAATACTACTAGTCCTTCCTTCCCAACATCTCGCCCAAACACGAAGACTCCTGTTGGTTTTGTTCATCTAGATAACCCAATTAATGGGGGAAAGAGGGGGCTCATGTCAGCCAGTACCTGAAGAAGTGTCCCAAAGTGGACTCACTGAACATGCGAGTGACGGGAACCCCATTACCTTCTTGAAGAGGCTTCTGTAGGAGGTGGCTATTATCGCACTACGCCTCTTCTAGCGAGGGTTCACGNCACTACTCCTGCTGCCGACTGAGGTAATTAGTCCCACCAACACCAACATTGTCCCAGATCAACATCTTATTGCCCACCTCCGGGAAACACGGGGACATATCCATCCTGTCGGGACAGAGCTGACAATACTCTTAGCTTGATCGTGACCATATAGTATGAAATATCGGAACCGAGAGGTTAAGTGGGTTAATTTACCGTCCAGGGTACTTCGGGCTCGATCCTAGGGGAGGCGTAGTATTTATTTTATGTTTTGGTCCTAGTACCCAAATACTACAGACTGACTTTAAAAGGAAGGTCCTTTTTAGAAAACACATAGACTACACATGTTTTTGTGGCCAATAATGATAAACTTACTATATTAACATTAGTTTTCTTTTATAGGTATTTACAATAACTATCAAAAATGACAGCTGCAGATAGTTTGACGAATGGATACGTTTTCTAAAGTTGTTTAGTATGTATCATAGGCATCGCGGAAATTGAACCAGAGTTTTTATCTTGGTTTAAAAAATTAGTTGTTCAAATATTACTATGCCCATCACCAATATTCAAGAATTAATGAGATTGCATATTTTTTAATATAAAATAAACGTATCTATTGAATCAATGTTTGATTGATTTTGGCAGAAAAGGGTTTTTTGTTATAAAGACTCTGAAAACATATGGACCCTAAGTCGATGTGACTTAACCTGATCCTAACCTTAAAGTGGCGATGTAGGCGTTCCAAGAAGAGGACAGTGTGTTTTGCAGTTTTTATAGCAACATTTTGTTACTAAAGGAAATAAAATAAAACTCCATTAGAAACATAAAGTTTAATTTTCTTCACGTGGTGGTATCAACATTTGTTTATTATCTGTCAAGGGTGTCCTGTAAGTGATTGACAACTTTTTATCTCCATTAAAAAAAGTTTGTCATTTAATGGCGCTATGCTCATGCCAGATATTCAGGAACTGTTGATATCACCATGTAAAGAAAATTAAACTCTATGTGTATAATGAAGAAATGTTTATTTATTTTCATAAAAAAAATCATTAAAAAACTGCATAAACACCTTTAACGTCCCTAACTCTCCCCCCCCCCNTAACACTATCTTATCTTCGCAAAACCGCGCTTGTGAATATATCATATCACACCACCATAAACACTAGAGGGTACAGGTTACTCATTATTGTTTCATCTTTCATATCGTAAATGCTTCAGCAAGTTTCATCCTGAGCAAATTTAATCACGGGGCTTTGTAGAAAGTTCGTGTTTTGATGTGGTCGGTGTAAAATGCTAACGTTCGCGTCGCGCCTACAAGAAGTTGAGCTTTACTCGAAAGAGGGCGAACCATGAGATTACAAGGATTAGAGAACAAACTAAACGTTGTTTATAGCCCAGAGGCGATTTCAGCTTTCATGGTTTGCCGCCATGGCTAGCTGGTGGTGACGAGCCATACTCGGCGTGCGCACCCCTTGCAGATGAGAACTAGACAGGACAATTAGATCAGAGACGGACAGAAATGTATTTATGTCCAACGTGTTTTGTTTCGTTCTTTGGTATTTCAATAACCAGTTTGGTTTAAAAAAATACATGTTTTTTTTAAATAATTACGTTTCATAAAAACACACACCGTTTATCCTGGAGAGTAGTACTCTGACCTATTAATTTACAATTTACACTATGGCCCTAACTTAAAAGCCACGCAATAGTGGAATAAATAACGGTAAACTTGATTACCTTTCAGTGTAGGCTTAAATTAGTACTAATGGGATGTTCACACAAATATATATACATATTTAGTTAAATATATTATATATATATATTAATAAATGTGAGCATCCCACCAAAATTAATGTTCTCACCGTTTCTTTTAATGGTACCACAGCTTACCTTTATTGTTTCCACAATGATGTGGCTAATAAGTTAGGGCCAAAGTGTAAATTCAATGAAAAAATAATATATATATAGTATATATAGTATATATATATATATATATGTGTGTGTGTGTGTGAATTCAATATAAAAATATTATCATGTTCAGGAACACGGCTACCTATTAATGAATATGTGTAGTATAGGTATTATGTTAATATATTATGTGTGAATAATGGGAACAACCTTGATTGGTTTATATTTACGAGCATCCCTGATTATTTGTGTGTGTTAATAAAATTAATATACAAACAGCCCTTATTATTTTTGTATGTAGCGTATGTATTTATATAATATGAATATCCCTGATTATTATGTAATAAACGTTAGTACTAATGTATTTTTTTTATTTTAAACATATATATGTATATATATGTATATATATGACTAAATATATCTACATAGGTATAGATATTATATATCTCAATTTATTGTACCTTTTTATTTAGAAGGTGTAGGTTTAATTGTCTTTCCTTAAATAATTGAAACTAGTATTGTCTAAGACACTCAATTTGACAATTTAATAAACATTCCTTCTTTAAAATTTAGGCATTATTAAGCTTTAACCATTTTATTTGAGTTATTTATTACATTTAATAATATTCAGCACGTTTTGATTTTTAAATACTCATTTAAAAAAATGCAAATAAGAGGTGGAACATTGGACAAGCTCAAAATTCAGCTAGTCAAGGGGATATTCTACTAAACAGATTTATACTGTAGCTTAGAAACATCCATCGTGACAATGATCTAAAATATGATATGTTTACCCACTAGAAAATAAAATGTGTTGATAATCAGCAGTTTTAAGACTACGTTGCAATGCATCATGGGTCAACAAACAGCGTGTGAATATTTCTGCATCACTCAAGCAAATTCTGCTCCCTATTTTCGGAGAACGTGTGAATAAAGACTTAGGATCATGACTACTTAGTGTAATCCAAAAGCAAAGCTGCAGGCTCAATATTTTACGTAAAGATAAAGCTACTCTTTTTTTTATATAGCGAATAAGCACATTTGTTGATTTACAGAGTCGGATTTTTCACTTCCTGACGACTTTTAAATAAATTCTACTTGCATATTTATTAAGAGTAGTGAGAAATATTAAAGTGCTCTTTTTTATGCTTTCATCGCAAAGTGAAAGATTATCTTTTTTCTCAAGGTTTTAACATAAAGGATTTAAAGTAATATTCCAGGACGGAATTAATGGAGATTTGCATAGTATATTGCATTTTTTGAAATTTTAAGCCCTTTCATTAAAAACTCATGCCTTTCTTTCTGATTTTTCAATATTAGGTAATTTACCTACTTCGGTGATCGAATGGTCTAAGGCGTCGCTCTCACAATAGACTGCACAGCCTATAACGGAGAGATTGGTGTTCCAATCTCTCTCGTGTGTAATGAGGGTGGTTTTCTTAAATTGTTCAACACTTTCCCTTCACGCAAATGAGGTTACATTTCCTTTAAATTCAACATTCCTCATCCCTAACACATCAGCGTAGTTAGTTTATATTAGCATAACCTGAACGGCTAGTGAGGTGCTTTGATGAAAATAGTAGGTAGTAATATGAACCTAGCTAAAACATTAATTTATAAAATCTCGAAAATATTACTTGGGTCACATAAAACATTCCAAAGAAAACAATAAGTCCAGCGTGTCGGGAATAAACACTCGTCATTATTCGTTGAGCTTTGTTCAACCTCATATAGTTTCGAGCACTCCCCCACAAGGGCCCGGTTCTTTTCATTTTCTTCCAATGGGGAGGCTAAATGACAAGTGCCACTGCGCGAATGTCGAAGCATTTTACGACAACGTTACAAACAAAGACTTTTATGTTCCCGGGTGTCAGCTGCTTGCAATATTCACCTCCCTTTTACCCGCACACCCCGCTTTGCGTTTCATTCGCTTTCCAAGCTCAAGAGCCTTCACCCCCCCCCCCCTNCCTTCACCCCCCCCCCCTTCTCCACCTTCCCCTTCTTGTGCGTCGAAAAAAAAACACATATCTCGGAATCAGCCCATTTTACCATTCTATACAGTCATTTTGAATAAAAAGGGGTGTTGTCATTTATAATCTGTTTATATACCATATCCAATGTCCTTGCAATCATCACCGCGTCTTACAAACCGTTCAGGTTTTACGCATGGAGTAGGGGTAAGGAAGAAAGAATTTTAGAGGTAATAAAATAAGCACATTTTCTTGGTAGGAGAGTAGGAAACCACCTCGGAAAAACCACCCTCATTAGACCTGACCAGAATTTGAACTCCGATTTCCCCGTCCTCATCCAGCCAATCTAGCATGAAAGTGACGCCTTATACCATTCAGCCACTGAAGTTGGTCTAATCAGTTCAAATATCCTATATGATGGTTGAGCATGGTAAGGTTTAAATAAATCTATCTCTAAAAATTTTTTTGCATGAATTTCAGTTATAAATTATCATAGTATACGAACAATTATTTTGAATCATCAAAATATTTGGTGTGTTGCTTTCAAGCTAAATAGACTTGATATTTATAAGTTTCGGTTCTGAAATAATTATATATATATATAAAATTCCTCTTTCTTTCAGGTTACATGGAGTGTACAATATTTTAACTTTATTTATTCAAATAGTATTTATTACTTTTTTGCCTTTACTCAGTAAACGTCTTTAATATGACCTTTTTAAGAAAACCCCGTTGAAATATATCACATTTTTTTATATTTAATAAAAGGGAACTGTGTTGTTTCGAACCAGACTATAGCCTTCAGACAAAGTCTTCCTTCCCATCCTCGATGCAATTGTATGGCATGCTTCATTTCGTTAGGCTCCTCCACCCCTCCCATTCTGCCATACGGTACTCAATATCCACCCCCGCCCCCTCTATCGGCGGGTGTTAGATAGCCCCCCAACCCCTCCACATCTTCTCTTCCTCGAGCAATGGCCCGCTTTGCTGCCAGAGATCCGATCGCCCAGTGCTTTGCATTCAAATAAATGTCCGCGCCTGAATCTTTTTTAAAAGGAAAAATGGGGAAATTCTTAAGAGTCTACCTATTTATGGTATGCAGGTGTGCCTTAACAAAAAAAATACGGAACTGATTATATTAAAAAGACAAATTGTATATTTTGGAATATTAAGATTATAGTTAAATCAACTTAAGACTTAAATAACAGAGGTTTTAATTTTTGTACACCCGTCCTACTAGGCATTTAGGTTGTGCCCATATAAATAAATTACGATACTGTGTTAGGGATGAGAAATGTTACATTTTTAGAAGAAGTTTACCGACATTTGCATAGAGGTAGAGTGGGAAACCACCTCAGTAGACCCTATCTGGCTTTGAACATTGAACTACCTAGTTATAGATGGTTCAGTCTAATGAGATAGTGATGCCTTAGTCGTGTGATATTCAACCAGGGGTACGTTAAATGTGTATATATATATATATATATATATCCAATTTAAAACTAATTATTCAATATATTCGCTTTTGTGGTGTAGTGGTCAGCGTTCCTAGCTACAGATCCAGAGGTCCTGGGTTCGATACGTGGCACTTACAGGATTTTCTGTGAAGCAGTGGTTCTGGAACGGGGTCAAACTCAGTCTCGTGATAACAAATGATGAGTTACTTGAATAAATAATTAGTGGCTTTGGTCTGTAAAATTGAGATTAACGCGGATCCTGACAACTGGGCGTGGTCTTAAAAATGTGTGTTTTTGTTGTAAAAATAAAAAATTAGGTTATATTAGGTTATTTTATGTATTTTTCAATTTCTTATATTTAATTATTTTAAAATTTTAAAATATCAAGTATTCTAACTTTATAAATACAAACAAATTAAGGTTCCTCTGTTATGATTTTTGTAAACAACTACTAAAATGAATATTTACTACTTAAAAAACAATTATTAAGTTTTTATACTGGTACCCAGTTGTCCTATACTGAGATTAATGGTCAGAAGGCTCGTTGTGCTGACCACATGACAACCTCTATATGCTAATGTTGGCACTATTTCCACCTACGTGCGGTGGCTGCTCGATCAGTATAGCTTGTTTTTTATTCGATACATTATTTTGGATGTAATTTATTTGATCTATTTTAGATGTGGATTATGGAATATGTATATCTTGCATTATGTATCAACAATTTTAGGGTACAAAGTTGATGATAAATTATATTTTGATGTACGCGCGAACCAAAAAGTTCGAATACTGATGTCTTAGAACATTCATCCACCGAAACGGGTCAACAATTTTACTTTGATGTTCATTTATTAAAAAATTATTACAATCCTTTCCCAATATTTGTGACAAATAATGATTTGTTATGTAGCTCCTTCGAATACACAACTTGTTTATTGAAATGCCTTGTCCAAAATTGTTGTTATTTATTTAGCACCGCATCTTACTACCCGTTCGGTCTATACGCATAAGTACTAGGTACGCCAATGGGTTAGGAATTGGGAATGTTGAATTTAGAATAAGTGAAACAATATTTGCGTGGAGGGAGTGTGAAAAACCATTTAGGAAAACCACCCCAGTTCACCCGAGTAAGATCCGAACATTGATCTCCCCGTCCTCGCCAGTCTAGCTACACACGAAACTAGCGTGTTAGCCAACTACGTCACCGAGGTGGGCTTTGTCCAAAATTGAATCCTAGATACGTAATATGTAATGTAGTGTAATTTAATGTTTAGGCCAAAAGCTTATACACAGGCCTGTATATATATATATAATGTCGATTAAACGTGCTTTGGTGGCCGCATGGTCTAAGGCATAACTCTCGTGTTAGTCTAAACTTCCCTGGTCAAGTGTACTGAGGACGTTTTTTTCCAAATATTTTTTAACTCTTCCTCCACGCAAATGTTGGCACATTTATTCTAAATTCAACTTTCCTTATCCCTAAATAATTAACGTAATTAGTACACGTGAGTATAACCTGAACAGGTAGTTATTCGTGGTGCTGAATAAAAAAAACGTTTAAGCTGTATAGAGTTATATTATGTAATATATATATATATATATACTATATTGCTATATTTACACATAGATATAAGCCTAGATCAAAGTAGTTTTTGAAATAATTGAAGAAATTAATTAAATTATAAAACGCACTGACACCAAACCATCTAGAGTTCAATCAAAATTACCTGGTGTCAATTTGCATAAACTACGGAGCACTTTGCATAGGAATAACAGTTTTAAAAAATACGAACTATTTTTTGGTCAATATTGATAACATTTTATTATTAGTAGTATAATATTTTGAGTATTGATCAAAACTATCAGTAGTGACAGAGATTACACTACTTGACGTATGAATACATGAAAGTATATTTATAAACTGTTCTAGCTGTCTTCCTATGAAAATGGAACTGTAAGTACCAATGTCTAATTGGATCAACCCTACATTTAAGAAATATGGTCATTTAAAAATATCAGTGGCATAGAGTGAAGTTTTACCAGATTAACCAACGCTTGTTTAAACTGTAGATCTTAAATATTCTGTTCTTCCCCACTTGATTCCCATTTGACCAGTCATACGTAGGCTCTGTTCTACATGGGGATATATTTACCTGACCAATGAATCATCCACTGAATGATGAGAACAATTCACAGAAACAGCCTAAACCAACTCAGCTTATACTGGAAACACCTCACTTCACGTCAATGAAGAATAGTTTTATTCGCCAATTACTGTTCAACGGCTCAAGGAGCACCCTTTTTTTTTATCATAAAATGATTGTAATTAATAATGCGATAAATGCTTGGTCAAAGTAAAGGAAAGCAAATTCTTGTGAAAATAGCTCGTAAAACTATGCTAGCGGTTTTATGGTGCGATCCAAGTCTGACACCCTAGCTCAGTCAGTGTCGAGTCTGAATACTGAGCTAAAGGTCCCAGGTTCGATTCCTGGCATGGCCAAAAAATTATATTTTGGGAAATATGGGATTCCCCTTTCCCAGTCCGTTTTAGATTTATGTTTGTATAGTGCATTCTAATGTTATCTCACCGTCTGCGTCTAGGTCTTCCCAATGGTCTTTTCGCATTGGTTTTGCCAGTTAGTATCCTGAACAAGGTTCTCGTATCTCTCATTCGCACTGAATGTCCTGCCCACCGTAATTTACGAGACTTTATTATCCTAACAGTTTCTTGTGATGAGTACGGGGTATGCAACTCATCATTATATAATCTCCTCCACTCCTCAGTTGACTCATCCCTTTTTGGTACAAATATCTTCCCAAACACCTTGTCTTCAAGAACCCTAAATTTGTTTTCGACATGTAAGGTAAGAGTCCGCGTTTCCCACCCATATAAAACAACCAGCAAATATATTTTATCACCATGTCTTACTACCCGTCTGGTATATACGCTGTAAAATTTTTGTTTTGTATCTTCTGAGATTTAAATTCTTTGAAAGCAGGTGAGATGACAACATTTTAATGACCGAGGGATAGCATGGATTTTTCGACTATATTCTTTTCCAAATTTCCTATCTAATATTTGTATTGCTAGTTTATTTTTTTCTTAATATTTAATCTCTATCAGCCTGTCAAATTATATGTTACTTGAGGTAATTTCTGAATGATCGTCCCCAACGTGATGCAATTACAATATTTTGCACCTATATGCCCATTTTCAGCCGTATAAAGCACTAGGAAATTCCCTAATAGGTAAATACATGTAATAATTAATTATAGAAGCTGTGTTTTTATACATATATGGGTTGATTTCTTCCCAACCCTTAGTTCAATTTCCTTCTACAATACTGTATAAAGGCATATAGAACAAATGTGCCAAGACAGACAAATGAAAGTTGGTGGAATTTTAGCGGAGAAATTGCTTCCCCCGTTCAATAAATCAAACTATATTATTAATGTTCTTTATGTGTTTCAACACGCTGACCATATTTACTAGATCGCCTATATGAGCGCGCAAATTCCCCCCACCCCCCTGTGTTCTAAGCAAGCCGCCCCCTTCCCCCTCCCTTCCTCAATCATGTGGACCTATACGGCCGCACACTTCTAGGGGTGGCCCTGCTCAACCTAAACCTACTCAATTTGATGGAAAAGTGAATTCACAACAAACCACAGCTAGAAAGATAACACCGAGGTTATACTCTAAACCCTAACTTCCCCTTGTTTATATTTGAGAAAGAGAGTAAATATAATAAACAGGTAAAGAGAGAGGGGGACTGAAAGAGATATGGCCTTAAGAGTGGTCCAACTATGTCGTCATCACTCGCCACGAGTCTGGAGCTGATGGGTGACAATATAAGAACTCAATCAAGACAGCCTCAACATACCAAGGCGAAACGGACCCTGCACAAGATAAAAAAGGATATCACATTGAAAAGAACATCACATATGATATATTGCACAATGCCACTTAAATAAACTATTATTCGTGAAATGGTGAGCTGATTTGTCACGTAAATTGAACAGATAAAACAATAAAAACGCCACTGGATTGATTTACCAAGTGACAAATGTTTATAGGAGGGGCCTTTTAGGAAATAAAAACTTTTTTATGTCAAAATTGGTAGATTTTATCATTTTAATTGTGATTTTTTTATATGTCGAACCTATTGGTAGTATCTATCAAAATTGTAAACTGTATCTCACATGGCTCTACGCATAAACACGTGGTGGTATTACTAGTAACGTTTATAACTGTCGGACAGCTGTCTTTCTGTGGAAACGGACTGTACTATACGTCTCGTGATTGCAATGCTATATTGTGCACACTCTGATCTGAATTTAACTCTATAAACCGCGAAGACAATATTGCTTTTATTTCAAATAATATCCCTTAAGTAAGGATGTTTGCAAGTTATATATTAGGGCTATACACTTGCTATAAAATAAATAATGGTATTCGAAGGAAGGCAACTTCGCTTATATAGAGAGGCTCAGAAGGCATTAACTTTATAAATATATTCTATAAATCATTATTACTAGCAATCACAGAAATAAAAACTAAAACATGTAGTAATAAAAATAATGGGGCGTCTGGGACTACATCAACCAGTAGTTCAGTTTGGGGAAATATTGGCCGGTGCTAATGTACCGTTTTCCAGGGAATTCCCGAATCTACTAATCGTACATCCTTTCCGTGGATGCTCTATTCATGTTCCGATGAGGTGAGAAGATCCAAAGGAAATCTTAATCTAATTTCCTAACCAACCATTCTCTGGTGACCATGGGAACTATCCCTCTTTCGAGAAAAATACCCCAGTACCAGTCGGGAATCGAACCCGGGGCCTCTAGGTCGGCATCCAGGGGTTCTCACCGCTATACCACGGGGCCGGTTACCGGAATATCTAAGAGGTATTATTAAGAGCATGTTCATCCTTTGGCTTGAGACGGTAAAAAACCGGTCCACCTTGTGAGATCTTCAGCCATTTCGTCTCTTGTACCAAATGTTTCTCGCAGATTTACCACTTCCGGCAGAGGTTTGAACTACACATAGGGTGGCGAGTTAAGGCTGTCTCTGTCTGTCGAGGGAGTGCTGACGGACAAAATGTGAGCAAGAAGAAGCGTCGTTACAATAATGACAGCTCGTGAGGTTAAGAGCACTCTACCATCTCCTTACATTAGTCCGAGCTGGGGGGACATTACAACATGGCGCCGACAAAATGGTGGGCCCTGCGGTCAGCAGAAATCATCCGAGTGGAAAGGACCGCTTCTTTTAGTAGTTCCCTGGCAAACGATGAGATGGCGGTGGGTGGGGAAACACAATGAAACTGGACCGACCCCGAGTTGGACAACGCCGCCTCTGCATGTATATATTTCATTCCATTTGCAACGCCTTGTCTCATTGGTGCCTCGTGAATATAATAATAATAAAAACTGGTTTTACTGTCGAACATGTAGAATATAAGTCTAAAGAAACGCTACAAAAAATAAACGGTGCAATGCACCGCACATACTTTCTCTATCTTTTATCTTAAAATAGAGACATTTACTAAAAACTCTTACTCTTTAAGAAACGAAATAATATACGTTGTTTCATAAACCACCAACGAGTATAAATGGAATACGCTGTTAGAGAAAAATTGAGAAAAAAGGAAACTCTCTGTCTACCAAAGAACATAGCAATGTCACATTTTCAAAGAGCTCCATACAAATATATTTATATCTATTTTGCTTATAGATCATAGACTATTGGTTAAATAATAGGATATCTGCTTGGGTGGCCGCATGGTATAAGGCGTTACTCTTGGAGTAGACTAAACTGATGGTGATGGAGAGATCGAGGTTTGAATCCCGGTTGGATGTACTCAGGGTGGTTTCCCCTAAATTGCATCCCTTCTCTCTCCACACAAAGGAGGGTGCGTTTCTCTAAAGTTACACTTACCTATCCCTGATTCATTGGTGTAGTTAGTAAATATGCGTATAATAACTTGAACAAGTAGTAAGACGTGGTGCTTTTTTTTCTTTTTTACATCCATCACATTTTCCAGTCTGTGGCCTGGGTCAGTCTTTTATTCAACCATATATGTTTACACTACCGACTCGCTAGGCCTGTCGTAGCTTCATATGACTTATAATCTAACTTAAGACTAGGGCAGGTACAACATCCAGTCCACGGCCGTTAATTCATCGCCTTGAAAGAGTAAACCCACATTTCACCAATGATAAATTTTTCGGCCATGTCTATAATCGAGCCCTTAGCTCAGTAGACAAACATGCTAACGAGCTAAGGTATCGGATTGTAAGACACGGTGCTATATAATTATATACATACAAATAAAATATTTATATCTTAATATTTTTACAACCTTTTAGTGAAATGTTATTTCGTATCTGAAATCGTTGCGAAGATATGACCAAAATTGGAAATTTTCCCTGATGTAAAATATCTTCATAGTCATATTTATGGTAAAATGAGAGTTTTCCATTTTTGTTTGTAATGTTAAACAGTGCCTAGATACACAATTAAATCAAATTTATTATTATTATTAAAACTATCATCATAGAATATATTATTATTTTTATTATTATTATTACCGCGTCTTACTACCCGTTCGGGTTATACGCACTTACGCTAATATTTAATGGTAGGGTGATTGTGAGATGAAATGAAGGACCTACAGTTTAACGTGGGATCCGAACCACGGTGGAGGCCTGGCATTCCCCACATTCACTAGATGTCTTGTCAGAGGTTAAGTAAGGGTTTGGTAATCAGATAAATATGTGCCGGAACCGAGGATTGAACCCCGGACTCCCGACACAGAGATCTAACACCTTACTCCTAGACCACCAAGTCACCTTAATCAAAATCGTTAGAGCGGATTTTGAAACTATATATTATTTCTGTTTTTGTCCTTCAGTGAATTACCCTAATTTTGAGGTTAAATATACAATTCCTAAAACCACTTGGGGGAAACTTAACAAATCCCTAGATACTAAGTTTTAGCCCGACAGGTAAAATTTGTTTGGGTCTAGTTGGAGATACCGACACACAGACAGACGAAATCGCGAAAATAACTTTTTCGGTTACATAGGATCAAAAAATGTCGACATTTTACATCAAAATCTCAAATTGTATTATTTTCTTGATGATCACAATACATCTCTATCCGAGGGGTCGATAGAAAGCAATAAGGTCAAATTTTGTTAATATGAACCAAATCTAGAGCTACTTGATCTAATCTCACGTATCCATACGACAGATCATGTTTTTCGCAACTGTCACTTTTGATATATATTATCAATCAATATAAAACATCACTATTAAATCATAAAGTGCAGGGTTAGTTAGGTGTATATCAAATTAAGAGATGGAATCGACCACCAGGGCTGTTTAGATCTGGGCGCGGCAAATACCTTAAGTTAAAATAAACCTATACATTCAACTTTAAAGGATTGCCTTTATTAAATTATAAATAAATTTCCAGTGAGTACGTTCGAGGGTGCACATAATACATAATATGTAAAATTATACGATGACATTAAATGTAGAACCGTCCCGTTTTTTTATATTGTTTATATACAATTTCTTAAGTCAAACGTATAAATGGGTGTTTAATGAATACAGACTGTTACTAGTTTTGTTGTCTACAAAAGTCGCGGGAGAAGAATCATTTGGCAAACTTAATATATATATCAAGGACAGAATCTCGGCCATTGTATAACAATTTAAAAAATATTTATTTTTCTCAAATCATTAGAAAGTAAAAGATTATGTTTAAAGTGTAGAATAGCGACATAATCATGGACAATGCAGCTGAATTGGCCTCGGAATTATATTTAATAGCAGTATAAATTTAAATACTTCACCTCACCACTTCAGCTTTCAGTTAAACATACTTTGAGTTCTATTTATTAATATGTGTTAATAATAGTCAAATTTGTAGTCCTGAGCCACTTACAACCTCTCAGTACACCCCTAATAAAATTATTTCAAAGCTAATTAAATTTCACTGAAAATAATACAAATTGTAAATTACCCTCCACCTGGCGTGATTGAAAATGTTCAATTCATTAAAACCTCTCATCATTAAAATGCTTTTAATTTCAAGGCTAAGGTCAAAATAAAAATAAAATGTCCCTATAACATCTATATATCAAGTTTGAACCAAAACCTTCAAACCGTTTCAGACCTGTGGCCAGGGACAGACAGGTAGACATGGGGACAGACCTTATGGCAAAATTCACTGTTTTGGAAGACGTAAGGATTCATCATAAACTTGAGGTCGAAACTTTTCACGATTACAAAACTTTTTTTAATATGAGAAAGTAAAAATTTCAAATATTAATGAGTGATCTTGTATTTTTCTCTCATATGTGAGGTGCCTCAAAAACATTACTAAATATTTATCATGGTAGAAGTGATAATAACCTTTTTTTATCTGGCTGTCTTTTTGATTCGAACAGATCTAAATTTATTTTATCCATCCAAATAACTAAGTCAGTTATTTAATAAATATATTCAAAATTGAAATTAATAATTCTAAAATGGATCGAAACCAACAATAGCCAATTTCATTTTTTCCCCCCTTTTAATCTGCTTTTAAAATCAGTTGGATTAATAAGCTATGCTAGTATAAAATATATATATTTTTAAAGTTGTTCTTGAAAGAAATTGAACCCCCATTAAAGGTACAATATTTTTACCCTTTGATATGAATCACTTTTTAACTATAAATATTATATTTATTTTTCTTCCAAAATGTTACCAATAGTCGTTTCAAAAGAGTTTGAATTTTTCAATATTTATTTAAAAAATACTCATTATTCGTTATTTAATGTTTTGGAACTGCATAAACTGTAAGTAGAATGAGACTATTAAAAATCATTCGATTTAAAGAAATTTCACAGACTCTAATATGAGGTTTTATTTTTATCTTGACTTAGTACCCGTTAGGCAAAAAAAAAGAGCATACATTAATTACGCTAATGGAATAGTAATGAAAAAGATAAAATTTCGGAGGAAATGTACCCTTATTTGCGAGGAGGGAGAATGGTAAACAATTAGGGAAGAATCATTTTCTGTACACACAACCAATGTTCGAACCCCGATCTTCCCATCACCAGTAATCCAGTCTAACAAGAGAGTGATGCGTTATAGCATGGAAACGACCTATGCGGGGCTCGATTTATCGCATTATATTATGATGGCATGTCTTTAAAACCAGCCAAAAACATATTTTTAAAGAAAATTAAATGTGAAAATGATTATTTTCCTTGGGGACCTTGACTGTTGGTAAACAAATTACCTTAATTTGTCTGTTTGTTTATTTTGAAAAAAGCACCTGTCGACTTCTTCTCAACGAGTTTGTCTTGAAGACGGACCTTTCTATTAACAAATGTTTCTTCTATAAAGGAACAGAGGCTTAGTTACATCATAAATATAATGGTCATATATATGTTCAAAATATTCTTTTATTAAGTGCAGACGAGATCATTTAAGGAAGCTGTATTTCAGTTCTTTGAGACGAATCGCAGATCTTTAGTGGTTTGTTGTTTCAAAATAAAGCTCACACCAAAATGAAAGCTAAATAATTTTAAATATTCATTGTAGGTTTTATAATACAAAAAAACCTATTAGAATGTAAACAGTTAATTTTTGAATACTTTTCACGATAAATTTCGTAGTTTTGAGATCAAAATAAATGGCGGAAAGCCTTTCAGTAACAAAATAATTTTGAATAGATTCATAACAGAAAACTCTAAGATAATTGAGGATGTTTTTAAAGTGATTTTATAGGTTAATTTATACCCTTCCCCTAAGAAAGAAATAATGCAGTGTGATAAGATTTTCCTTCAAGTAGATGGTGCTTTTAATTAAATACAAGTTGTCAAAGTTTCAAAAAGTAGATATGTACTATGGTAAACGTGTTTTATTTTGCAGCTTTTGTCTATAAGTCCTACAATTTGGGTACGTAGATAAAAATATTTCTTGGATAGTAGTAGTAGTAGTATTAGTAATAATAACAATAATAGTGAATTGTCTGGGCTACATTAATTTGTCGCTCATTTTGCGGAAATATTAGCCAGTAATAATGTTCCGTTGATCAGGGGACTCCCAAATTTCCCGATGAGGTGACGGGATGAAGATAGTAAATATAACGGTGCGAATACAACGAAGAACTTAACCTAGCTCAGTCCTCATTAATCCACACCCTGTTAGCCTTTCTGGAAAAATCCCTCGGTGATAGCTGTGAATCGAACCCGGGACCTCTAGGTCAGCAGCTCTGACCACAATTCCACAAGGCGAGTTGATAGTAAATGTAATAATTCTCAAATAGATTAGGTTTGCATCAGCACCTATCTTATTTTGAAACAAAGCTCTCCCTAGAAACTTTTATTATCGATTACGTTGGACTTATTCTGACAATATTTCTGCTCTTGGTTGGCTTGAATTAATGTAATTTTATATTTCTGGTGAACAAAAGTTTCAAAACACGCAACTTACCTAGCCATCAAATTCTTTCACCTCATCACTTTTGTGAATAACTCCCCACCCCCTTCCTCTCACTCAACACGTTTTATAATTTACACCATTTCTATTCTCCACCCCTCCCCCCTCTTAATACCAGACGCGCTCTCAAGTCGATTGTTAATAATCTCTCTCTCAGTAAAGAGAATGAGTGAGATAGTAAACTTGACTTTTTCTCTCGCGAAAAAAAAACGTCATTTGCTGACAATTTAGAAAATTGCCTATTCGAGCCGTGTCGTGCAGTTGAATGCTGTAACACAATACCCTCCCTTATCCCTCTACCCCTAAGTTCCCTGGAGTGTATTAGTGGTAGCACGGGGGTGGTAGTAACTTAATCTAGTTATGGGGCGTTGAAAAAAAAAGAGAGAGGCTTCAAATATATATGTATATAAAAAAAGATGGATGGAAATGAGACGGAGGGAGGTGGCAGGGAGGGGAAAAGGCATAGAAACTACTGGAGAAAAAAATTGCTGATCATCGTGGAAAATTGTTTTGAATCCCTTAAAAATTTTAATTTCATTTTTTCGTTGAATGGTTTAATGAAGACTAATTGAAGCGTGAGACGATGCAAACGCTTTTAATTTCTTTATCTTCCCTTTTTTTTATATATCATTTCCTTTCCATTGTTTTGCTCTTCTATTCTCTGACTCTTTCCTTCCCTTTTTTATTTCATACAATGCTCCAACTACTTATTTACTGTCCTCAATTCGTAAACAAACAGAAGCAGGATCAGCTTTTATATGAACGCTGTCCGTTCTCTAAGATATAAAAACAATTGTTATGAACTTTAAGTTGCTTCTGATATCAACAGTTTTAAGAAAGGCATCTGATATTAGATCTGATTTTTAAAATTTCACTCTTTTGTTCAACATACTGTCAATAAAAAAATACAACAGTTGGGTATGTCGAAAATTTAATATAATTTTAATATAGTTTTCTTAAAATGTAAATGCATACAAAATTCAATTTCAAAATAGGTAGATTTTTTTAAAGCTACATACATACTGTCTTATTAAATAATTGAACTACTTTTTAATCAGTCGGAAAATAATTGATCAAGAACAAACTCAACTGAGGGATTATAAAAGCTTTTAATAAATATATATATATATATATATATGTGTGTGTCAGAGCTAGTCCACCCAGTAATATATATATATATATATATGTGTGTGTGTGTGTCAGAGCTAGTCCACCCAGTACTGTGATACTCACCTTGGTGGTTGCATGGTCTAAGGTGTCAATCTTGAAACATACTGAATTGTCGATTACAAGAATATCGGGTTTCAAATTCCACTTTGGTGGTCGCATAGTTCTAGGCGCCACCCTCACCGTGTACAGAACGCCTCTAATGGGGCTCAGATCCTGGTATGATGTACTGAGGGTGTGTTATTTCACAAATAGTTTACCGTTCTTCCTCCACACAAAAATACGTTTACAGTTTATCTTCCTCATCCCTACCCTATTGATGTGACTATACGGGTAGTCCCGACAAGTAATAGAACTATATGTACACAAACACACAAAACGTGATTTCATTAAAAGTGATGTCTAGATTCTAGAAAATAGTATAGCCTCTAACATTATTTATAAATACACTTATTTAAAAAAAAAGGTAATCGTAAACATAATCAGTGACTTGACAGCTAGCTGCAAATGATTAGTAGATATCGGTATTTCTTGAAGGCCAGATTCCTTAAGTGTTGGCTCGAGAACACAACCCTGGACAATCTTGAAATGTTCAACACCAACTTTTCTTTATTTTGATCCATTTATAGGCAAGTATTTCTCAAAGTTTTGGTGATGGAAGACCACCAAATAGAAGCTATGTGCGTTGGGAGACCACTAGATAGTATGGAGGGGTGGCAGGTGTAAAATTAGGCAAGAAAATATTATTTGTAGGCAATACCAATTTACGACTATAAGTACAAGACCTCTATTAATTTATTGAATAAAAATTTTGAAACAAATCAAGTAGTTTTATAGAATTAAGTCATAGTTGTTTGAATATTTTTAATATTATAAGCCTCATATTTTTTGATAAATAACTGTTCCAATTTGTTAACTTAGGATGGTATAGACTTCCTTTTATATTTAATTTGTGTCTACCAAGGAAAGAAATGGTATGGATATTTAATTTTACATTTTAATTTTCTGTATTATATGTGATCATCATTCTTTAAGTCATTATTTTTATTACGATATTATTGTTATTTTTATCACCATGTTTTACAACCTGCTCAGGCTATAGGCATATATGATAATTACTCATGTATAAGGGAGGAGTAAGGAAGCATTTTAGAGAGAATATACTCAAATTTACGTGGAAGGAGAGTGAGAAACCGTTTAGGGAAAACCACCTACGGTAGAACCGACCGGTATTTAGACCCTGACATCCTCGTCTTCAACAAGCCAGTCTATCATGAAAGTGACGCCTTAGATCATTTTTCCACTGAATAGGGTGGATTACTAAGCTTTCTGAGAGCCTGCAGACCACTTGATAGGCGACCACGGACCACACTTTGATGAACACTGGTATAGAGAATTTAACAGAAAATATTTCAACTAAGGTTCATAAGGCTTCGTTTACTTGAGGGAAGTCCACCGTCAGCCTTATATTCTTGTCGACAATCAAATGCAATATATCTATCTGTTTGAGGGTGCTGACGTAGCTGTATCGAGATAATGTCATGGTATAACACTTGAACCATCCCGGGTTGGTTGCCCTCGTGATTTTACACCTGTCCGTCAGTGACACCACGTAGTAATTTTTTGCCAGAGCCAGACTGACAGGAACGTCTAAGAAACCAAGGTACCTCCTGAAACAGCTGACGGTCTCCAGAGAGAAGACCCGACATTGTTTGGGCAGCATCCTCTCCATCACGAGGTACGCTAGGGTGTAGAACGTGGAGACACCACTCGCGTGATCGTCGATGGCTCTTTCATCGAACGTCACCACCGTGTCTATCTGCAACGACTCCACCTGATGAAGCACGACGTTGGCCGCTTTGTCTTCGGCCCACCTCCTTCTGGGACTGTACTCTAGGTGTGAGCTATTGAACACTGTTATGTTACACTCGGAGATGCCGAGCTTCCTGCATCCCTTCCAAAATGTCTTCATTCTGTCACTCATGTCTTGTCTATTGCACTTTAACCCTTTCGTCATGCACGCGACGAACACGTGACAATCGGGTTTATTCGCCAGTTTCACCATGATTGGCCCGAAGTAAGTGCTCTCGTTTCCAGGGTACGCAAGAACCAAGAGGACTCGCTTGGCTTTCTTAATGTGGCCGTACTTGCCATCGATATTGAAATAATTTATGAAATAGTAGAAGAAGAACGGAACTCCTACGATGAATACGATAACCCAAATAATATTGAGCATGATGTATTCAGTGAAATCCAACGCTAATAAAACGTAGTCGGTAAAATTAATGGTTAAAATATTTGATGCGGACAATGACCCGATATGTAAAAACAATTTGGCGAGCCATACAATTAGTTTGTAGATACAAATCACGCACATTGTTCTTCTAATTTTTTTTATATGGTACTATTTTAAAGTTGATGAATAATATCACTTTTGTATGTTAACTAATGTTTTCATAGAAATATTAAAATGATTGGTTTTGAAAACATATTCCTACTGTGACAACACAACTAACCAAAAAGTCACGTCTTGTAGGCCTACATAATTACACCGACTAAATAAAACAAAAGACGTCACAAAAGCGAAAGGTCGCGAATGATTATAAGTTTTTGAATTCAAATGCTATCAATAGTATTAAATTGGTTTGTAGTTGTAAAACATCAAAAGTGAATTATTATGTTGGATCACAATAAAATAATATTTGTAGAATATTTTAAACATATCCTGGAAGAAATATATGTATGTATACAATGTTACTTATCTTGTAATAATAAACTAAATCAATAACCCCACTCACCTTTCTTCAGCAACATCGCATTTCAAAAGTCTCTAAAATATTAAAACAATGATAATATTTTACTCACTAATTTATTTTAACAATCAAACTAAAAATAAAGCCAGAATAAAATGTTACAGTTATTGTACTGTAACTATTAAAACCAGAAAGTAAATATGAAAACAAAAATATTGGTACTGCATAGAAGTTGTAAAGATTGTAAAACTACGAATTATTCCATAGAGATTCCCCCAAATTAAAAATTAAAATCCTTGTAAGTTTTAAATCTAGATAAAAATGAAAGCTTCCCAAGGTTTGTATATTAAAAATCGATTATTCCACCAGCGTGTAGCTATTTTTGTATAATTGACAATAATATGACCCAATAGTTAAGCAACTTTGGGCTATCATAGGGATGAGTGCTTAGTTGTATAACAATACTACATTGTCCTTTACAAATCTATAATACACCATATGTCTCATATCCATAGTAGAAACATAATACTTACTTACTTACTTACTCTATGTCATTAGGAACTCCAAAATTAATTACCGCACTCACAAAAGTACGACACCTGTTCCTATCATAGGCTAATTCTATCCAGTCTATCTCATTACACCCTACCTCTCTCAAATATATCTAAATGTTTATTATTATTATTATTATTAGCACCGCGTCTTACTGTCCGTTTGGGCTATACGCACTTATGCTAATGTGTAATGGTAGGGGGATTGTGAGATGAAATGGATGACCTACAGTTTAACGTGGGTTCCGAACCACGGTGGAGGCCTGGCATTCCACACATTCACAAGTTGTGAGTAATACACGTCTTGTCAGAGGGGAAGGAAGGGTTTGGAAATCATATAAATCTGTGCTGGGACCGAGGATTGAACCCCGGATCTCATCACAGAAGTACAACACCTTACCCCAAGACCACCAGGTCACCAATTTAATGTTATTGTCCCATCTGCGTCTGGGTCTTCCTAGTGGTCTTTTCCAATTGGTTTTGCCCTTCAATACCTTGAACGCGGTTCTAGATACTCCCATTCGCGCCGCATGACCTGCCCACCATAGACTGCGGGATTTTATTACCCTTACAATGTCTGGGGATTAGTACAGGTTATGCATCTCATCATTATGTAGCCTCCTCTAATCCCCACTATCTCAATCTATTTTTGGACCAAATATCTTCTTAAGATCTTTGTTTTCAAACACCCCAAATTTGTTTTCGTCATTTAAGATAAGCGGCAATGTTTCGCACCTATAGAGAGAGAACAACCGGTAAAATTATGGTTTTGTATATTCTGAGTTTTACATTTCTTGACAGCGGGCGAAACGCCAACAATAGGAACATAATAATAATGACAATAGTTACAGCCAACAGATTAACTTAATAATATGGCAGCAATTAAAATACTTAGATACACAACCTCACATTAGTATTATCAAAACGAGGCCGCCTATGTGGTCTAGAGGTCAGGGCTCCTGGCTATAGTTCCAGTAATCTCAGGTTCGATTTCCGGCACTTCCAAAATTTATCAGTTAATCAGTGGTTCTTGGATGGGGTCAAACTTAACCTCGTGAGGGGGGAGGGGAAAGTAGCTGTTCCGGTTTATAAAACTGAAATTAACGGCTGGAGGGGTCACTGTACTGACCACATGACATCCTCTATTCGCAAATGTTGGCATTATCATCTCTAACGGTGGCGGCCGCTCGGTCAGTATAGCTCACTTTTGGGCTTACAACATAGAGTTTTTATTATCAAAATAAAATGCATGCCTTGAATAGCGTTCTTTAACTTTTTATCACGTCTTACTACACATTCGGATTATAATACCATGTTTAAATTAAATGTCAACATTTCTAGTTTTTGAGTAGCTATGTTTTACATTTTGTTTTATATAATATTAGAATTTTATTTAAAATATCTTAGCTCCTATTTTTAGTGCTATGATCCAATTACCCAACTCTATTTCAATTCCAAAGGTGTTGGACTATATTAAGATATTTAAACTGTTAAGAATGATCTTATAGTATTATATTTTTACATCTAAAGAACAAAATACTTTCATAAATTGATTATAGGGAGCTCAGACTGTACATGAAATAAGATTAAAGGTATAAACTAATGTGACTATATTATAATAAGTAATAAATACTGCCCACATAGTAAGTAAATTTCATTTTGACCAATTTGCCCACTGGTATTAACGCTTAAACATGTATTCGAGTTAATACCGTGTTGATGAAACACTACAGAATCGCCAAACATTCCGTGGAAAAGTCGCCGTTATTATGTACTAAATAAGTTTGTCCTCTCAATCTACCCCCACGGACAAATATCATTTGTTTTGTTAGTCCATCCCCCACCTTCCCACCCCCAATTCCTTTCTATTCGTCCAAAAGTAGCGATTAAAAAGTTTCCATGTTTTATTTCTTTTTTACAAAGAGACCCAAAAATCTCTAGGAAAGTTTTCGGTTGCGAACGAAGACGTCAAGGACATTTTGGGGTGGGTTGTAAAAAAAAAGAAGAAAGGGAGGAAGGGGAACAAGGATGGAAAGGGGGGGGGGTAAGGTCCTTTCGAATCCTTCCTGCAGTGCCCCAGTAGTAGCATTGGCTTTTATAGCCGATTTAGATCCTTGGGCATAAAACTGGAATGGTTGGGTGCGTAGGGAAGAATGAACGTTGCTAAAAGGAGGACTGAGAATAAAGATCAGTAGAAAAGAAAGGAGAAGGGAAAAGTAAATGGAGGGACGTTATAGGAATTGAAGTAAATGAGGAAGGGAGGGGCCTTTTCCCCAACTATCCTTGCCTGTTTGTAGCATAAACTATATAGTACCACCGGGAAGTAATCACAAATCTCGTCCTTCCAAGAGTTTATTGTTTATTATTGTTTGGTTTGTGGTTGAACACATTAGAGTTTTGCTACTTTGATTGGAATGTTTAGGATATAAGACGCAGTGAAGCATTTTATGATTTTCAGATGATCCTTATCATCCTCATCATTATCATAATATCATCATTGAATTAATTATATCTTCTTGATACAAAATAGTTTCAATAAGTAGAAAGGTCTAGTAGCTTCGTTCTGAATGTTTCACTATTCTTGTTTATATCCATACAATTTTCACCGCGACACATGATTCCAGTAACATTTCAATTTACTTTTTTAAATTACCTTCTTCGTATAAACTAATTTTACATTTGCACTATGCACATAGGTATGCGCAGCACAGTTCATTAGAGTGTGAATAACACGGAATAACTCCCCTCCCCCCCCCCCCCCCCNNNACACACACACTCACGATAAAAGGGCCGAAGGCCGTAGACATGGATTATAGAAAAAAAGTTGGGGCAAAAAGGGTGGAAATAGAATTGAGTACGGAGTAAAAATTTCAAGCTTAAAGAATATATATTATTTGTAATGATAAAACCAAAATAAAATATATATTTATTTGAAACAACCACAAGTTAACTTAAAATAAACGGCACGCTCTACCGTTCATGGTTCTCGTCCCTTTAACTAAAAAGGAAGAATTTTTTCAAAGCTCATAAAATATGGGAAACGAAATAATTTACATTATTTCAGAAACATTCCACTAGGAAGTATAAATTAAATAATATACTCTGTTACAGTAATATATTGATTTATTAATTGAAATATATCTATTCACCAAAGAGCATGGCTTAATTTAAGATATAAATTTCCAAATATCTCAGAAACTACTAGTTTTATAAAAACCTATTTCATAATATTTATTTTTTATTTTTAATAGTATTACAGCTTTGCATTGATAAGCCATTTCGTATCACAAAGAGTGTTGTGAAGATATCAAAATTGGAAGATTTCCACTTATGTAAATTACTCTATACGTTTTTTTAGTGGGAAAGTATTGAGGATTGTAATTGTGTTGGTCATACTGAGCAATGCCTGGATACTAAATTCAATCAAAAGCAGTAAAACTAATTTTGAGGAAATTTTTTTTTCACGCATAACTTTAGGGTTGGATGGATAGTTACAATTATTTTGAGGAAGCTTATGACAACCCTAGACACAAAGTATTAACCTGATCGGTAAAATATTTTCGGCTCAAGTAACAGCAACAAACAGACAGAGGGCATAGCAAAAACCACTTTTCCAAGTTCAAATTCAAGTTCTCGAGTTACCCGCCTCGTTAGCGTAGTTGGCTAACGCACTAGTCGTGTTGAGATCGACTGCTGAGGACGGGGAGATCGAGGTTCGAATCTCGGTCGGGTGAACTGGGGGTGGTTTTCCCTAAATGGTTTTCCACTCTCCCTCCACGCAAATGTGGGTTCACTTCCTCTAATTCAACCTTCCCAATTCCTAATCTATTAGAGTAATTAGTAATTAAAGCGTATAACCCGAACGGGTAGTAAGACGCGGTGCTAAATATTATTATTATTAAGTTCTCAAGTTCTTTTTTTTTACGATCACATAATTTTTTTTACGCGAGGGGTGTGAGAAAAAATAAATACAAATTTCAAAAATTAGCTGACCGGAATATTGTCTAAAACAAGTTAAGGTTTCTTCATCTTCCTGTCCTAGAAAACGATACAAAGTTCCCTTTATGGTGCTAATGGTCTTAATTCCCTCATATCACAATCGTAACCAACCGACTAGACCAATAGCTTTTCCATGCTACAAAACCCCGAGTGAATTGAGGCACTGATGGACCTATGTATTTCTTTGGGTTTGTTTTACATGCTGCGAAAGAACGCCGCCCTTCGTGTACACTCAGTTTACTTTGAAAAGTAGCAAGTTGACCCTACACGTTTACACTACGACGTATCTTATAAGTGAGCGCTATATTGTAATCAGTAACGGTAATACTGCTAACTTTCAATCGGAATGGAGTGTAAATAAATACTCGGTGTTCAGTGTCCAGTGATGTAAAAACTCTAAATTAAATAATTTTGATCATTTGAGAGATACAGTATTTTTTTTCCAATATATATAATTTTTAGTTTTGATTCATAACTTTCCCTGATATCCAGAACATTCTAGAAGGTTTTTCTCACCCCAGTTCGACTACAAAGAAGGATTTCATACAGGAATCCTAAATACTCTGATAAACTTCTGTGAACAAGAGTTTTTTTTTAGCACCACGTCCTCTTCTTACGTCATGTTCAGGCTATACACATATTTACTAATTAAGCTATTGATTTAGAGATGAAGAAGGTTGAATTTAAAGGAAGGGTACCCGCATTTTCATGGAGGGAGAGTGCAAAACTTTTTTTTTAAAAAAAACCTAAATTATACACGACCGGGATTAGAACCCCAACTTCCATGTCATCGGCAGTCTAGTCTATTGAGGAAGTGACGCCTTAGACCATGCGTCCACCAAAGCAGGATTCAATATATTAACGTGTCTCGAAAATATTGCGATGCATCTTCATTTGATACTCAAGGGCGTATGTGAACACATATTTAAGAACTATGTCCTTATGTCATACGTTGTTACGAGTTTTAGTATTGGTCTTATCCTTGTGTTGGTCCGACTGTCAAGCTCGTGTGTTCTGGTTTGCCGGCTATGGGAGGCCTGCGCTTCAATAACAGCCGAGTGTCAACTGAAAATGTTATTTTAGAAATGGTTTCCAATTATTTTTTTCCACGTGAATGCGGGTACACTTTTCCTGTAAGTGCTACCGGCTTTATCCGTATCCTACCAACGTGATTAGTATATGCATATAGCCCGAACGGATTATGAGACCTAGGTACAAATATATATAATTTATTTTAAACTTGTTTGAGCTACTCGCCAATGGGACCTCCTGATTATAGTTGACTCCGAACCAGCCCCTCTGACTGTCTCAGTCAGTCCTCTAACCAACATTTCCTTTGTTCCTTCGTTCCACCTCCTTTCATCACCTCCCCCCCTACCCTCTTTCCTTCGTTGATATTTTCTTCTCTTATCGTTAGTAGAGTAGGTCTGAGAACAGTAAGAGGTTATAGTCTCTTTACTCGGGAGAATATAAAAATCTGTTCCCCTCCAGTTTATAAGGTCTCTGAGCCCCTCTCTGCTCCCTCCCAAATTCTCTCAACCCTCCTGCCGCCTGTAAAGTGAAGACGTGACTTGGGAATCTGCTCCTGTAGATTGGGAGTGTACCCCCTACCACCCACTTCTTACCCCCACCCCTACCTCTAAGCCGCTGAACCGTTCCTGAAATGATCCTAGATGAAGGCGCACTTTTCTCCGTTGGTCTGGATGGCAGGGGCTCCAAGCGAGATATTATTGACAGGTGGTGGGGGGGTTCTCTGGGGGAGGGCGTCGCTTTGAGCCGTGCTCACTAAGGTAAATGGCCACCTTAATATTTAAAACGCGACATTGTTTGTGTTAAGCATCACATAAATAATATCCCATAACTTGTTGTTTGATATTATGTTCACAATTTTTTAACTAACCCATTTGCATCTTTTATTTCCCATCATACTCTCTTTTGTGACTTCATGGTCTAAGCCGTTACTCTCACATCAAACTAGACTGCCAATGACCGGTAAATTTTGGTTCAAATTCTGGTCGGGTGTACTGAGGGTATATATGCTAATATTATAATATCATTTATTCAAAGTATCTGATAGCATGTTAAAAGTATTCTTCAATCTGCGTATGCTATGTGATTTGTCAAGTGTTTAATAACTGTATGTATAACATATAGTTGCTTAAACCTATGTTATATTGTTATAATAGCACATTTGATAGTAAACATGCTTAAAAATAGATTTAGGATGCCTTTATTTTCAAACCAAGTGCGTGACCTCTCTTCCTATCCAAGCGTGGATAATTTAAACCCACCATCCAGTTTCAAACATTCAATTGAAGTTAATTCCCGCTTATTGATATTTTGTAGAAGTTTAGGATTCATATTTCCTCCATATAATACTCTGCTCAGGTATTGTGAAGGATGATTTAATCTATTATAATTATAATATATTACTATTATCAAGTATTATGCATGGTGTGATCAACAAATGATGATTAAATCTATTATAAGTATAATATATTACTATTATCAAGTATTATGCATGGTATGATCAACAAATGATTATTAAATCTATTATAAGTATAATATATTACTATTATCAAGTATGATGCATGGTATGATCAACAAATGATGATTAAATGTATTACAAGTATAATGTATGACTATTAACAAGTATGATGCATGGTATGATCAACAAATGCTGATTAAATGTATTATAAGTATAATGTATGACTATTATCAAGTATGATGCATGGTATGATTAACAAATGATGATTAAATGCATTCTAAGTATAATGTATGACTATTATCAAGTATGATGCATGGTATGATCAACAAATTATGATCAAATGTATTATAAGTATAATGTATGACTTTATCAAATATGATTATTTTTGGCATGATTAATGAAGGATGATAAAATATATTATAATTATGATGGATGCCTCAAATGAATGATGCCATATTTTGTAGGTATGTGTCTGATCAATGAAGAATGATCATATGCTCTATAAGTATCATGCATTACTATAATCAGTTAGCGTTGATTAAATGGCGTTTAAATATGATGAATGGTATGATAATTGAGCGATAACTGAATGTATAGCTCCACATGAAGATGTAAAAACTATCAAGAAGAGTTATCTTTTCAGAGAGGGGGTGCGTTTTCAATGGTTAACAATTGTTTGTCCAAACAAGCAAACGCTCTGTGTGGGCTTTAAATCATTTTCCAAACATTTATAGGCTTACGTCATGTTGAAGGAAGAAGAGTCATTTTTTCGGAAAGGAGTTGAAGGAAGGGTGGTTTTAGGAGACAACCTTGGCTTTAACGTGCTATGGACGCGGCACGGAAGTGTTGCCAAGCACCCCTGGACATCGCGGCACAGGGCAGTTTCTAGGTCAGTACCTAAAAAGCCCCAACCCCCTCACCTCGAAGGGTGGGATGATCCGGATCAGGTCGGATACCCAGGAAGGCGAGAATTAACTCCTCCTCCCCTTCCAGTCACTCACTGTTTGGACCGGCACCGGGGGACTACGTGCCTCCCACCTATCCAGGGTGGTGACCGGAGCCATTTACTTCTGCTCACAGGGGTGACCTTGCGATCGCCAGTCTTTCCCGTGTGTAGGGGAATGGAATTACGTCCATTGTGCGTGGGAAAGTAATCTCCCACTCCTCGTGCGTACGAGCTGTCCAAGCTAGCACCGGAGCTCCAAAACGGCTCACCACATGAATGGTGAGGCCCAGAACCCCAAGAGCCGAGGTCCGGTGGCCCAGAACTCCAGGAGCCTGGACACAAAGGCCCGAATCCTACCGCTCTGACAACTCCATCACTCCTCGGTGATTAAACTCGCTGCCCCACAGAGTCCAGCCCATTTATGGGCTGCGCCTCGCGCAAGATTGAGACATGGGCTTTTGGCCCAGCCCTGTGTTCTACTTATAACGAAATTAGTCTAATAGAGGCATACCAGTTCGCAGAGCCAACCCAAGCACCTGTAGTTGTATCAGTCTCTCTGGCACGGAGAGTAGGAGATTTATTTATTTATCTACCCTTACTTTCTGTCCTGAGGTCTAGACTGTGACTCAGGACCTATGTTACATTGTTTCTATACCTCCGCCAATTACAAGTTTATCCAATTTACAATCATATTACTTAATTTGATTTTGATTATAGATCCTAATATAAATGTCCATATCTCTTCATCTAATTTTATCCCACTAGTTGGTCTACCCCGGATATTTTACGTTCCCAGTACCCTGTCCCACTGGGTGTCCCACCACTTCCGGATCCAATAGTCCCCGGATCGGTGTGAGCCCCAGCGGGGGTGATCATCCCCCTATCCACCACCTGGGGAGGCGCCCTACAAGAAATTTCGTTCCACCTACCTCCAGCTAAGACCACTACCTTGGACCTAAAACTAAATATGATACAACATAAGAAAATACAAACTAAAACTTAGTGGGAGAGTAGCACCACCGTTCGTAGGGAATTCGCCGTTATGAATTCAATTAATTCAAAGCTGGGGTGGGTTTGGGGATTGTGGAGGGCTAAGCCATCGAATGCATAAGGATGAGGACGTGTGTGGAAGAAGTTAATGCTGTAGTGAAGTGGTAATTGTATAAGGGAATTTGGCGTTATGGGTTTGCGTAGTCTAATGGTGGGAGGTTAGAGGGGAGAAGGTCGTGGTTTGGAATGGTAACTTACCATCATGGGTCCCGACTTTCACATGTGGAGGTTAAAAGGAGAATTGCATCACTATTTGTAGTGAAATTACCGCTATGGATTCTGGGTGTAAGGTTGTGGTAGATGGGGTGGAGGAGAGGTAAGAAGGGGTGGAGAAAGAATAGGAGGCATTTGGAGTGGGGAGCGTCTATGGCAGACATTTTCCACAAAAAAGTGAACCAGAACCATCTACTCTTATATGCCTTCTGGTTTCCCGATAATCCTTCACGCAAATATTGGTCCACTTCCTCTAAGTTCAACCTTCCTCATCCTTAGCGAAATTAGTACATGTTCGTAAAATCCGAACGGTTATTTAGACGCAGAGTTTTTTTTTAAATATATGATTACTTTGTGGTTAGTACTGTTAGGTAAATTTTAAAAAACTGGTGATATTTGTTGGTAGCTACTAACTTAATGCACACTAAAAAAAACTCCAATACTTTTGTTAAAATATTATATTTGACACCAAAAATATAACTGGAGAAATGTAGAATGGAAGGAACTATACCACTAATTTGCTTTATACGCTTATTAACTAATTACGTACATGTTTTGGGGATGCGGAAGGTTAAATTTAGAAAAAGTGTACCCGAATTTGCGTGGAAGGAAAGTGTAAAACCATTTAAGAAATACCATTCTTGAAACATCCAAACAGAATTCGAACACTGATTTCCCCATCATCGATAGTCCACGCTACCAAGAGAGTGACGTCTTAGACCATGTGGGCACCGACGCGGGTAACTGGGAAAACTGATTTAGTCATTTAGGAAAATGTTATCTTGAAAAAGTTAATATTCGGGTGATTCAAACCTTTATAACATAGATTGAAAGTACGTTTTAGCTAGTTTGAACTAAAATCTATTTAAATATTTATCAAAGATAAATTATTGATAACATTGACTTATCTAGTACATCTCAAATTAAATCAGTTTATCCCTGCTTACTTTCGAGGGAAGCTTCATTTAATACAGGCTCCCATCATAGCTAGCGAGTTTTTCCATTTTAATTTTTTTTAAGAGCTATCGAGACTTTGGAAGTGACGTGAAGCTACAGTAAATGAGAGTCGAAGTGATCCCCTGGTAACACTTCACCAGCCGCCACTGCTGATGCTGGCATCACGTAGCTACTTGCGAGGAGCTCCGGTTCCCTCCCCCTCAACTCCTACCTACCACCAACCCCTGACTTTTCATTACTCACCCCTAGAAGACTCTTGAGGGCGATCAAGTCCGGTCAGAGTAGGGAAGGAGGGTGGAGGGCTGAGTGGAGTGAATAACCCTAACCTCCTCAAAACTTGGAAGGAAGGAGTTGCTACATACAGCACAGGGAAGGGTTAGGTTTTTCCTTATTTTCTTTTTTAAATCAGTGTTGGTAAACCTATATATGCGGCACATCAATTAATCGCACTTTTATCATATCTATGCTTTTATTATTATTACTCTTTCACCTGGAAGTGTAGGGAACGCGAGAATAGGTCAGTGTTTTTGCAGTTTTTATATCAAAACCATTTTTTGGACTAAATAAATAAAATATGGCTTCATTACAAACTTAATATTTTAATTTTCTCCACATGGCGATATCAACCACTCTTGAATATCTGTCATAAGCATTTGATCATTTGATGAGAAACTTTTTAAATAACACTCTGTACACAGCTATAGCTAGCCAATCAACAATAAAGCTTAATCTAACAATCTATTTAACCAATCCACAACCATACTTTCCCTTAACAACCAAATCTAAAAAAATCAACAACACTTAACATCCCCATCAGACGAATCATCAACAAAACCTTCCCTTAACAACTGTATAACTAATCAAAAATCAAACTTTACCTTTTCAGATGCCTCTAATCATCCTGTAACTGAGACAGAGATAATATAATTTCAAAGAGAATAAGAAAACATGTATTAAAGAAGCTAATAACTGCATTCCAGGACAACCATTACAACCATCCTATTTATTCTTATTCAACATATATGTTATGATATTAATTTCATGCTAATAATTATTGTATTATCTGCTTATCTGGCTGCATTTTCAAAGGCAACCTTCTAGCAATAGACTAGACTGCCGATGACAGTTCGAAACTCATTCGGGTGTACTGAGGGTTGTTTCCCACTCTCCCTCCACGCAAATTTGGATACAATTCCTCTAAATTCAACCTTCCTTATCCTTAAATCATTAGCATAAATAATATTAGGTGCTAAAATTTGTTTATATTTTCCATGATAATATGATTATTTTCACGAACAGCTAGCTATTTATTTAAAGCAAATACAATTTCAAACTAAATTAGCACCTCTCCACGTTTATTTTAAATTTATATGACTTTCAAATTAATTTTGTAGGTTTCTTTATTATGTACTTTTATTATTATTATTATTCATAAACTACTACTCCCTTTTACCGTGGTAAGTCACAATTTTGAAACAACCCCCACAATTTGAGATACATTGAACTGAAAACTGACTTCTATTTGAACCAATCAGAGGGAGGGGAGAAAAAAACAGATACACACACTATAACGCGTTTTTTATTTAAAATTCCATCTAAAATACAGTTATATAAAAAAGAATGGAAATTGAAATACTCTCCAGTCTGTTATCAGAGAAAAGAAGAAAATGGAGGTAGAAAAAAAATCCTTGACAGTTTCTTTCGAAATATGGAAATTGAATTTTCAAAAGAAATCGAATTGATGTCGATGCTTATATTTGATTGTTGACACCTATACTCCGGCATACATTGTTGGCCGGGTACAAAGAACAAGAACGAAGAGAGAAAGTCAAGGGAAAGAAGGTAACAAGCAAGAAAGTTCAATCAGACAATGGAAGTCGCATTCAAGCTATACTTGCCTCAAAAACTGGGAAACGAAAAAAAAAGAGGGGGTGGTTGGAGTGAAAGGGAGATAGTACGGGATAGAAAAGTGGTAGCGAAAAAAAAGAGAAAAAAATAAACCCTTCGAAGGAAAAAAATAAAGAAGGGGAAACAAAAAGTGCTGTTTAGAAGAAAGCAGATAGTCTGCTATCAAGAGGCCGTTGGGGTTGGAGGGGGTAGGAGGTGAAGACATGGGCGCATGTTTTTCAGGTTACTCAAATTTGTTTTTATATAAGTCGACCTGTTTTGATGTTGGTTGGTAACTGTGTGTTCTAGTGCTCGGCTGCTGAGTCTAACGTTGGTGTTTTCTTCAGCATACGAAAAAAAAAATTACTAAGAAACCGTTAGTAAATAAAATATCTCAAACGATTTTTTTACTTGAAATATCTAACGTTAACTTTATGGATCGGCTGATTAGATCCGTATATTTCTTATAAACTAGCTTAATTCTGAGACAGGCACAACATCCAGCTCCCTCCTGGCTGTTAATTCATCATTGCGTAAAGGAGAAACCAAAATTCAATAATTACAAAAAAATTAGCCATGACGCGAATGGAACCCGGAAAATTTAACTCGGTGAGTTAAATACGTTACCGAGCTAGCTAGGATATCACACTCTCAAATGACATTTTTATTCAATGTAATAAAACACTCTTCATTATAATTATTATAATGATTGTTTGATCTTTCGTGAATATTCGGTGGATTATGCCCCAGTATCTAAAATAGCCGTAATTGGTACAAAACAAGGCTATAAGTCAAAACAACGATTTTTGTTTTATTTAGTAGACTAGCAATCCCGCACGGCATTGCCCGTGACCCACTGTGCTATAAGAATTATATAAGCCCCCCCTACCACCATGGTGCCCGATTTCAAATGCAAACATCTCGGAAACGTAATTCAAACACAAATTGAAAATATTTTCTTCAAAAATTGGTTAAAAATAGCCTAATTAAAAAGCTAATTAAAAATTAAAAAATCCAGCCTCAAGGTGCATTCGGACCCCCTTCCGTCCACCTATGTTAAAAATTTCAGATCTCTGCGTGCCGTAGATTCGGCTGGGCGTCGCACACAAACACAAACACTTTCTTTTATTATTATAGATTTGTGTACTGATCTTGATTAGTATAACTTATAACTGTGAGGTTTACTTGTTTATCGACAGATAGGTTCTTTCGGATAAAATTAATAAAAGTACTGAAAAAGTGTTGTCCATGTCGCCGCTTACGTACACAACCAAGTTTCACGAATGCTATCTTAATTTATAGATCTATACATGAAGATTACAACTCACTCTCTCAACAGGTTTGTTCTAAAAATTGATTTAATTTTAAACAAATTTATTATATTTTCATAATAGTAAGACGATTATAGTTTTATTAAAATCACAAACAAAATAGAATGTATTTATGCACCCTAAAAAAAAATTGGTAAAGTCCCTAGAGAATGTACATGCAGATTAAGTACAGGCCGGTTCAGATAGTAAGGCATTTTTCTGACGGTTATAAAAGTAACTTAAATAATGTTTATATTTTAACTCGACAAGTAATGTGATCTTCAACTGTCTCTATTGACAGAAAATAATAACACACGGAAAATTAAAATAATGAAAAATAAAATGCAATCAATTTTGACCACAAAAAAAGTTGATATGTTTTAAAAATGTAATCTAATACATGCATATGATACCTTGTTAGAGGTAATTTGATATTATACTAATTGGAATCATGCCACGAGATAATTGAGTAGACGTAGTTAAAATATTGTTTCTTTTTTACAACATATAAAATGTTTAAACTCTGAAATATTATATGAATTGTTTCTGTTAAGCACAAGCACATTTTATAAAAACATAATTTGAATATAATATTAAACTAGTTCTATATCAAGTATGCTCCCTCTTTTCTTATTACAAAATTTCTCATGTTTTACAGGTATTTTATTTAACATGTTCTCTCTTTTTTTTAAATTATAGAGTAGTACAGAAAGAAATGCTTAATACATTTTCGTAAAATTGTCTCGTGTGAGGTCATGTCATTGGTTTTGAGTAATGGATGATTTTACGACCTTAAGTAAATATTTGCAACTCCTAAGTGGCCCAATGTTTCTGGATGAAAAAGAGGCTGGTAAGTGGTGGAAGGGGGGGGGGAGGATCTTACATATGTTTGAATTGGCATGATTAGTTTTTAATTTAACATTTTCTCCATGTCCCTAATTCAGAAATTGTGTGCGTGCATGCGTGTGTGTTCTCCCGTTTTTACAAGCGTATGAAAACACTGTTAATGTTAATTTATATTTAAAAATAACCTACTAAAGTCCATTAATAGGATTATATATCAATTTTAACATTATTTAACATAATATACAACCACTTAGGTGCTCAAATGGACTAATACGTAACCCTCGCAATAGACTGGATGGCCTATAATGGGGAAATCAGGGTTAAACCCATAGTATTATAAATGAGAGTGTTTCTACCTAATTGGTTTTTCCATTCACTCTACACGAAACTGAAAGAACACTTCCTATAAATCCAACCTCTCTAATATTTAACACATTAGCATAATTTAATACGTCTATGCGCGTATTTCAAACGGTTAGTGAAATTCGGTGACCAAAAAATTATCTTTTGATAAAGATAATCTGCCACTTTCTCCTTTGGTGGGGCTTCCAAATTTCGTAGAGCCTTACATAATATATTCTCGATAACTTGTCTGTTTAGACAAACTAATAGCGAGAACTCGAGGTGAGCGCTTAGAGAAACCTCCCTCACCCCTTGTCAAAGAGAGCAAACATCAAGAAGGCTTTGTGTGCTCACCGTCTGCAGGAACTGTTTTCACTATCTCACCCCCCCCCCTTTCCCCTTTCTACAAGTGTATACAGTGGCAGGTCCATCTTGGTAGATTCCTCACATGGGTCTCAACGGCTTTGTTCACTAGAATGGGTTTCATGCGAGGGGACGTCGAGAGAAGACGAAGGATATCCAGGGATGAAGTGAGATGTTTTAAAGAGATCTCATCAAACACCCCCCTCCCCCTTAAAAAAAACCTCTTCTCCGCTTCCTATATCCTTAAGGGATAAAGGAGGGAGAAACTCTTGTGTCTGCATCCGAGCCCATCAATCGACAAATTGAATTAATCCCAAGCAGTACAATCGGGACGGGGCTAATAATACAGACCAGCGAGGTTGTTTCCGGTTGTCATGACAACCGAGGGACTCTAAAACTTGACAAATCGGGACGACTGTCGTCTTTCCTAGGACTTGTCTTCACCCTCTTCTTCTCATTATTCACTAAACAATTTATTCTGCCTCTAAAAAGTTATTCTGTTCTATTTTGTCCTTCAGATTTGTAATTTTGTTAAATTAAATTTTATTTGCTCTCGTTTTGCGGACATTGGCATTGTCTAAGTTAAATTTAGGTATACTTGCTTAAATCCAAGAATTTTTCCTCGCCCCCACCCCTTACCCATTTTTTAAAAGACGAGTCTTGAAATTTCTGTCAAAAAAATTAATGAATTATCTTATTTTCAAAGTTGAAAATTTATAAGAGAAAAAAAAATTCAAATCAAATAATTTTAAGGCAATGCATGTTATATTTTATAAGAACAAGCAGTGGCGGTTCGTGTATAGGCACTGCGGAACTGCAGCACCCCCTATTTCCACTTGATATTATCGATAACATTTAATATAATTAGTCCTTTTTTCTTTAATTCTTTCTTTATTTTTGTAGTACAATATATATATATATTCCTTAAGCTTAATGTCAGTACTTCAGTAGCCATCCCCTAGTTTATGAAAAAGATACAGAAATCTGTGTATGAAACTGTGCGCTTCACAGTGCCAGCGACAGGGTGTTTGACTGTTGTGTGCATGCGCAAATAGAAGTGGAGTGGGGAGGAAGGTGGTACTGCTAGGTAGAGAGAGCACTGTTGTTCCCGCAGTGCTGGCTCTGGAGTGATGGTGGAAGGAAGTGGGTTTTTTTTTACTCAGCGTGTGTTGTGCTTAAAAACCGTGTACCATATTCTTGAATGTGATAAAGTTTAGAAGAGTGTAGGATTAACTTATTATTCTGCTTCCAGCTATTCTATTTGATTCATTTTTTTTTTCGGTTCTCTTATTTAACAGAAAGACTAAATGCGCTTGCCGTATTTTCAAATTGAGAAAAATTTCCTCGATTGTCATCCAGAGATCAAGGAGAAAATTATTGAAATTTTTGCGCAAATTAAAACAAGAAGAATGGATTTCATTTTTAAATGAATAGATAAAGCTTGAACTGTAACAATTTAAGTTAAAGTAAGTTTAAAAGTTTTTTTGTTTTCTTGTTAAGATTTTATCAAGTTCCTGAATAAATTTTCTTTTTATACATGTTTTTTTTCCTTTTACACAATTTTAAAACAAAGGCTAAAAATATTCTGGAGCAGCACCCCTACTAATTTTAGCTACGAGCCGCCATTGAGAACAAGTATATCTTAGCTAAACTTAAATGTGCCATTTTAAAATGAAAGGATGGAAACCATTCCTCTTAATAATATAATGTTGAATTGAACCTCTATATAAAAGTAAAATAAAACATTAACAGTTAATGGACTAGCTTAACAAAGTATAACAATTTAATTCAACTGAATCATCTTAGTTCAAAGTACAACAATATTTGTACATACTAAGTTTAAATTAATTGATAATAAGAGGTCAACTCTAGGCGCAATCCAGTTTTCAAATGAAATTCCTTTTATAAAATACCGTACAAATAGATCTATTCAAGCCAAAATTGATAACATTTTTCTATTTTATTGCTGTTGTTTATTGGATATTGATACTAACTATCAAAAGGTAAAGCTATAGAGGACATGACTTGACCTAAGAATACGCTTATGTAAATCTATTTGTTTTTCTATCTGTCTTCCTATGAAAATTGGACTATATATCAGAACATTTCAAATTAATTCCCATCAACTGGGTTTGTCATGGAGCCGCTAAAAGTACCGAGTTATACGCTGCTCTCGGCCACAAAGGATAAAATTAGTCGGATAGAGGAGGGAACGAGGACTCTTGTATACATACGTGTGCAAGGATAGATATGTATGACATGGCAGATATAATTATTGCTGAGCATAGGTTACACCACGAACAACTTTACTGTTTCCTGAAGGTCGAATCAACGTTGGAGCTGGGGAAAATTCATCTTGACAACTCGGAACAAGAGTGGAACTAGTACCTTTTATACTTACATATTTATCATTATTACGTTTATCGTAATAGTTATTTATAGCTTATTCTGAGAGGTATAGATTAATAAGGGTTTTGGAGGAATTGCACCCGCGTTAGTTTGGTAAAGCGATACTAAAACGACCGTGATACCCTTAATTTGGGAAACTACCCTCAGTTCGCCTCAGAGGAATCAGTCTCTTCTGGCATAGTATTCCCGTGATAGGGTATTCGGAGTTTGAAACCCGGCTGAGGGGTACAATATAATTTTATAAATGTATTTACATTCTCACTTTACGCAAATGCGTGTGTATACCCTTTAAATTTGAGCTGTGTCATCCCTAATCAATTTATGTAAATATTCTTATAGCTTGGATTATGTGTTGTAAGACCCGGTGGAAAATAAAAGTATCTTATTTCCCCTTGTCAGATGTGTACTACTTACCTAAGCTAGGTGTTATCGTTGGGGTGGGTGGGCTCTTTTTTCAACTGTATTACTTACCTAACACATGACTGACACTCTACCCAACTAATTTCTATAACAGACACAGCCCCAAGCCACCCCTAATTATATTATCATCAGTGCTCGTATTTTGATGACAGGTCTTTTTTTTGTTCATCACATACATTGTTCATTAGTACATACATTCTGTACATGATCCACTGGTTGTAGACGTGGTTATTTTGTAGGTAATTTTTTGGTGAATTTTTGAGAGTTTATAATTGTAGGTCACATTTTCTCATTTTTAATCATCTTTGAGTAATTTCTAGCTATTTTTTTAAGTTATTTTATTACATTTAGCTTGAATAAGTTTTTTTTAAATACTATCGATATTTTATAAATGCATAAAGGCTCAGACATATTTTTTTAGCACACAGTTGTTGGAAAGAGATTAAAATTTAACCAATTCACTCTTTCATCCTCTTTGCTTGTATGGATGTAAAATACACATTGATTTCCTGGTAAGACACTGCAATTAGGATGGAGAGGGTTGCGTTGATAGGGAGTAGTACTTCCGAAGCAAACATTCGTTAGTCAATATCATGTTTATTAGAATGCAGAATGTATGGAATGCCAGACCTCCACCGTGGTTCGGATGCCACGTTAAACTGTAGGTCCTCCATTTCATCTCACAATCACCCTACCATTACACATTAGCGTAAGTGCGTATAACCAGAACGGGTAGTAAGACGCGGTGCTAATAATAATAATAATAATAATAATAATATAATGCAAGAATTTATTTGGTAAATGCTTTCCAATTAATATATTTTCTAGAATTTTTTTAGTCGTGTGCATCTATTACAAGATTTTGTTCATACTCATAGGTCATTGTTTGAAAATTTTAATTAATCCTTTTAGAATTTCTAGGTCATTTAATGGATCGCTTTCTGATTATTTTCGTGTCATCAAATTTCGGGCCTTGTACTTCACTGTGAAATAGGGAGCCTCAATCAAAGGTTTTCGTTTCGTATATCCCTGTCATCTCAGTGGTCAGTGCAGCAGGACCAGTGACTGGACGAGGTCTTTGCGCCACTGTTGCCCCAAGGCCTGGCCGGGTTGTTAATATTGGCTGGCTCGCAGCGCCGATGGTTGTTTGGCTGTGCCCGCCGTGGCAACAGTCGCTATGGGAGCTGCCTGCCGCTGTCCGATAGCTACCGTACCTGGAGACAAGTGCAGCGGATTTCTAGGAATAGGAACAGAATACAGAAGCTCAGAACGAACAAAATAAAACAGACGGAAAGGAAACTACACAACCCGTATCGATCATATGTGGAGTCCGCATTTTGTAGGAAGGACCTTTCAGAAAATGCAAACATATATTTACTGCCAAAATTGATTAAATTTTAAGTGTAATATTATAGATATTGATAATATATATCAAAAGTGACAGCTGCAGCTCTCGTGACATGAATTATGAATACATGAAAGAATATCTAGTAGATTTTCTAGCCATCAGATAAGGCCTTTCCTATGAACATTGGACTATAGCCACAATATCTTTAAATATAGCAGATATTTATCTCTACAAGATAAACCATCTCTAGTATCAGTGGGCTCACGGACAAAGACGTAATCCAGTCTTCTGATTTGTCCAACAGTGGGAAGGTCGAGTTTCGAATCTTGACTGAATACACAGAGGTATTTTTTTCGTAAATTGTTTCCCTACCTTTATCCCTCTCAAAAAAATTATAGTGTATTTTCTCTAAATAATACCTTCCTCCTTTCTACCACATTTGTGTGAACATTTGCTTAACCCCGGGTGGGTAGTAGGGTGAGGAAACAGTAGTTATAATCGCACTGCAAATCGTCACTGTTGACGAGAAGGTTGGCTTTCTAAGCCCGAACGTGGTCGTTGAGGGTAGTGGTTTCAGTTAGTTACAAATAAATATGAAAAGCTATATTTTGATCTAATATCTTATTTAATCAAAACCATGTACACTTCCCCTAAAATCCAACCGTACTCATCCCAAATACATTAGCATAATTAGGACACACGCGTATAACCCAAACGGGTAGTGAGAAGTGATGTTAAAAATAATGTACAAAACTAGAGCAAATGAAATAAATAAAATAACCGGGGAAGACAAATCCATCTCTGAACCGTGTGGAAACAAAATTAATCCGTCAGAAGTATGAAATATAATCTCTCTAATTCAACTCCTTTCTTTATACTTCTTCCTATCGTTGTTCTTCTCTTCTTACTATCCACTGGACCTTCTTTTAAATGTTTTTTTCTAAGTAAAACACATTCCCTCTTCTTTCCCCTTCCCCTTACTCTCAGTTAATGAATAGACGTACAAGTTGAAACTTTCCCCTAGTTCAGGGGATAAGCCGGTCTTAACCAACCCTTCAGTGATGTATCCGTTCCTTTGCTAAGTTTGCTGAATAATTGTAATTTAGGTAGAGACGACAAGATATGCCGTCTGTGTTTTGTTGTAATAAAGAGCACCCGTGTAGAATAGAGAGAAATGTGCAGGTGTGTTGAAACATTTATCAACCCTGCTACACTCCAATTTTCAACGGAAAAATCTTATATCAAAGTTATAAAGATTATTTGATCTACTTTCACTCGTTGTTCGACAATTATTATAATCCACAGCTGTCACTTTTGATATTTACCTTAAAATAACACTAATAAAATCATAGAATGCTATAAATGTTTTGTTTTTTAGCACAGTGTCTTACTACCCGTTCGGGATATACGCTTAAGTACTAATTACTCTTACGTTTTAGGGGTTAGTAAGGTTATATATAGAGGAATGGTACCCATTTGTGCGTGGAGAGAGAGAGTGAAAACCTATTTCGGGAAACCGCCCTCAGTACATCTGACTGAAATTCTAGCCTCAATCTCCCCGTCATCATCAGTCTAGTATACTGCGAGAGTAGCGCGTTAGACCATGCGGCTACCGAAGCTGGTGTTATCAATGTTGAGCATAATTTTATTTTTTTCTAAAGGATAATTGGACATAACTTGACCATATATCCATTCTATGCCTCTTACCACACATCCAGGCTATCTACATATTCATACCAAAGTGAAAGGGACCAGGGAGCTAGAATTTAGAGAAAATGTTCTCACATTTGTGTGACGTAAGAGTGGGAATCCAATAAGTAAAGAAAAAACTCAGTTCACCCGATTGGGATTGAAATCACATCTCTTAGTCACAAGATAAAAAAAAAGACAAGACTGGCCTCTTTGTCCGCGGTTCTATTACTAGTATACAGATGGTAAACTTGTATCTATGGTACTAGTACAAGTATAGAGATGGTAAACTTGTATATATGGTACTAGTCTTAGTATAGAGATGGTAAACTTCTATCTATAGCACTAGTATTAGTATAGAGATGGTAATTTGTACCTATGAGTACTAGTACTAGTATAGAGATGGTAAACTTGTGTCTATGGTACTAGTCACCTCGTTTATAAGTAAGATCTTGAAGGCGGCTGTACTTCAGTGATCAGAAACTTGTGAGAGGCCTTACACTCACTGATGGTCACTAAATCCTTATTAGTAAAACTACACTGGCATTTATTATTTAGATGATAAAATGTCGCTCTGGCACGGGTTTTAAATCCGGGAACTTTGACTTAATACACCAATGCTCTAATCACTGAGCTATACGGGAGTCGTCCCGCGCCTAGGGTCATTCTTCACTTATAATTTAAGGCAGAATCTGTGATGACGTTAGTAAACCGTCAGATACATATGAGCGATCGATTAAGATCACGAGCTATTGGATGACGCAGCCACTTTCGACTCGGGAGGGCTTCATGCTGTCAGTAGTACAATCTTATTATATGACTGCGCATATCGTTATGAAATCACGTCCATAAGAGACTTTGCCTTAAGATATTAATGAATAATGACCCTGGGCATGGGATGACTCCTGGATATCTCAGTGATATGAGCAGTGACGTACCAAGTCAAATGTACCGGCTTCAATTCATATGTAGATGTGTCATTTTTCAATTTAAATGATATACTTAGGTGCGGCTATAACCACACTTGACAACTTGAATAGCCTGTCTATTTAATATACTACTCTGGTGTAGTTTAGTAACTTTGTTAGGACAATAAATCAGGACTAGCTACTCCATGAGAGACACATGCCCCGTCAATATTTTTCAACACCTTTAAAAAGGATGAAAGAGATGTAGGGATTTGGAAGGTATCTCAGAGGAAAATCATCCGCATTAGCGTGGAAAGCGGGTGGAAAAGTATACTGTAAATTATACGTGGAAAAATCATTTCTAATTAGGGCAACAGGTATTCAAATGTCAACCTACCCGTCAATGCCAATCAAATGGAGTGCGAGTTTATCTTAGGCCAGGCAGACACCCGTACGGGTTTGTTTCATCAAAGTATTTTATTAATATCAATGACACCATTAAAATCATCTAGGAAGATTCTCCAACAAACAAAACATGAATGTGTATTAAATGTTTAATGTGAATAGTACCCGCCTCGGTGGCGTAGTTAGCTAACGCGCGTATTTCGTGTTGAGCTAGACTGCCGAGGACGGGGAGATCTAGGATCGAAGCTCGCTTTGGTTAGTTAATAATGACTTTTCCTAAATGGCTTTCCACTCTTCCTCTACGCAAATGTGGGTTAACTTCCTTTATATTTAACCTTCCCAATTCTTATTCCATTAGAGTAATCAGTACTTAAGCATATAACCTGAATGGGTAGTAAGACGTGATCCTAAGTATTATTATTAATGTTATTAGTTTTGTAATGATATAAATGTTTTCACAACAACGAAACTTAGGCGCTACTTTCCTACAGAGCTTAATAGGGTCCTCCCAAGGTCCTAATAATCAAAGAAGACACAATTATACTTATTTCTTCGTAGAGAACTTATTTTCATCATCCCTATGTTCTCATGAAATATAAAATAAAACAAATAATAAATGGTTCTTACAAAATATAATGGCCAATTAGAAAGATTAAAGGCGGACTGACACAAGAGACGTTGATAATACTTGTGGAAATCCGTTAATGGTATTAAAACCTTCTTCCTCTCCTGATTTCATAATATCAATTATTAAATGTACAGGGCCCGTTGCCATAGGGATTGAATTAAACCCTTGGCTCTACTTTATCGCCAACCAGCTAGTCCTCCTACACATTATATTATAATAACAATATATTTACTGTCAGTGTGTAGCCATATTGACGTGCTTGATACTAATATGCGGGGGTATATCTCAAACAACTTCTTGAGTAAGATTTTGAATGGAAGAAACTTTACACAAGGCCATTATAATGCACATTGTCTAGCATGGATCTGAAGCTTTGACCACAGTACCAACGGAATAACACAAGCTAAGCAATTTTTTTTTAAAATCTTATAAAAAATACACGATAAAGTGAAGGGAAATGATGACTGACGAATCAAAAGAAACAAAGAATTTAACCAAGACCCATACATTATTGGTGAGGTGAAAGGAAAGCGAAGGCAATGGCTAGAACATATGCTGAGAATAAATAGTAATAGACCTGGTTTGGCATTACGGTCAAGTCAGTGCAGTCCTGAGTCGGGCTACAAAATTACTCACCTGTAGTATTCTGCAGGCTCATTTCATCTGTTCCATTTCATCAGGTTTATAAGTTCATTCGCGAGGTTAAGAGTCATGACAATGACTCGGTACTCAAACAACAAATCAGACCTTTCGCGGACAACCTGGTTTGGCATAACTGTCAAGTCAGAAGTTCTGAGTCGGGCAACAGCCGAACGGCGGGATAAATATTAATAGAAGAGCTAGGAATATTGTTTTAGGGGAATTAGGAAGGATAACACCCAGGGAGCAGACCCCAAAGTATATGGCTGGACCTTGTGAAAGAAGAGCTTAAAGAACTCGAAATTTAGGATCCGTCAAAGACAAATCCAAGATGGTGGATCACAGATGGTGGGCTCAACGTAAAAAATTGAGTCCTGGATAGTTGGAATTTGGTATAAACGCTATGGAGCATTTCTTCTTTATGAGTAAAATCTGAAACTTGCTATATCCAAGATGGCGGATTCAATATGGTGGACGCAAGTACAAATGGAGTCCCATAGAGATAGAACTAGGTATGAACGCTATGGAGCATGCTATATATATATATATATATATATATATATATATATATATATATGTGTGTGTGTGTGTGTGTGTGTGTGTGTGTGTGTGTGTGTGTGTGTGTGTGAGAGAGAAAAATCTGGAACTTGAAAGATCTAAGACAGACCTTACCCTTATTATTATGATATCTATCAAAAGAGACAGCTGCAGATCACACAACTTGACGTATGAACACGTGAAAGTAGATATAATAACCCTAATTGCTATTATATAAGTTTCTTCGAGTAAAAATAGAGTTGAATAATATGTCCCTAGTAGGAAGAACCATATCTGACTGTTACAAAAGTTACTCGAACTTCTTTTATATATAAGTTAAGCCATGTATAATTCTCTGAAAGCCTTTTAGTAAATGGTCCTTCGTAACAGAATCCTACTATAGCTTGAAAATTATTTCCGAAATGATAATAGTTTTTTTTTGTTAGTAAATCAGAAAAACATCATTTTCAAAACCTCATTGTCCTTATTAATGAATATATATATATATAATCCTGAATCATTGGTGTAGTCAAGTTTTAAATAAATCTGACTAACTTCCCACGTGTAGCAACTTTGAAAGTACATTGGACTCGATATGCCAATTGGAGAACTTTTACTTTGCATGCCAATAACTAAAACCAACCTAGCTGTACCATGATGTTGGTAGGAGTTCCGTACAGGAAATACTTTAATTCTAGCAAAATAATACTAAACAGTTAGATTCTCATACGAAATAAGGCCTTCCAGAACTGTCTTCGTACTAAAATCATGGGAATGTCAGGTTATCTTTAATAGGAATTCGTCAAATCCCTACCTTTTTTTTCTTTCTGATGCTGCGCGTCTTACTACCCATTCGGGTTATCCGCATAGTTAAACTAGTAAGATATAAACGAGGAAGGTAGAGTTTAGAGGAAATGTACTTGAATTTAGGAAGAGGTAGGGTAAAAAAACCACTTGGTAGAACACAGCACAGTATACCCAGCTAGAATTAGAACCCTGATTTTCCAGTCACCAGCACACCACACTATACAAGACATTTGCCTTTGTCCGCGTGCCCACGAGTACGAGTTTAATTATATCTTTTAGAAGAAAAAAATATATAATATATTTGGTGAGGAGAGTACAATTAAGATAATGTTGATAAGAAATCAACTTATATATTAAAGTTATGATATTTTTTTCTAATTTGTTGAACTACCAACATTTTGCTTTTCCTTAGAAGGTACTTCCTATCTCGACAATGTTAATGTCATGAAGTTTGGGTGCACATTACTAAAAAAAACTCTTACAGGTATCTAAATCAGATTTTCAGGGAATATTTTTACAATCTTTTTCTTCTATAATAAATATTAATAATTGATGGATGTTAAGAGATATTAAGATTAATTTTTTAATGTTTCACAATTTTTTGTTGTTAAAATTTGATATATTTTTTTTTTAAATTGTATCAATGTCACAGAAAAATCCCTTCTTATTTTTAGTCTTCTGTGACTGGTTAATGCACACAAAAGTTTCACTCTTTTTTGGATTAATTGTTTTTGAAAAAAAAAATCCACAGAAATATTTAAAAATGTAAAATTGAGAAAAACTGCGATAAAGTGTATACACTAATTATTTATCATATTCTGAAAATTGAAAAATGACACCTGGACACGGGAATCGAACCCGGAACCTTCGGCTTAGTACGCCAATGCTCTTACCACTGAGCTATCCAGGATTCGACCCGTGACCATGGTCATTCTTCACTCATAGTTTAAGGCAGAGTCTAAGATGGACGGGGAAGTCGTCAGCTTATAAACATGTGATTATCTAAGATCACAGCCATCAGACAACGCAGCCATTACCGACTCGGTAGTGTGCAATTTTGCGGCCAATTGACAATTATATATATAATTGTACAGGATTGCATATATTAATGAAAC
>CABFOW010000113.1:324328-338588 GCA_902141385.1 Timema californicum
GAGTGAGGTCTACTGTTCACAGAACTACTAGTAAGACTGTAATAACAACAATAGCATGGATAGAGTGAGGTCTACTGTTCACAGAACTACTAGTAAGACTATAGTAACGATAATAACATGGATAGAGCGAGGTCTACTGTTCACAGAACTACTAGTAAGACTATAGTAACGATAATAACATGGCTAGAGCGAGGTCTACTGTTCACAGAACTACTAGTAAGACTATAGTAACGATAATAACATGGAGGGAGGGAGGTCTATTGTTCAAATAATTACTATTAATATATGGTTTTGGTAGTATTCAAAAGACACAGCTCCTGATAATATATCTCATTGTCTTGTTTATATTTTTATTTTTTAGTCGTTACTCATGATATGATATCAGTATCTGCATCATTGTCAGATGGTCTGAGGCGTCACTCTCGTGTGAGACTTGACTGTCAATGATGGGGATAAGCGGTTTCATGTCAGCCAAGTACTAGGGCAGTTTTTAGTAAATGTTTTATCATACTTCCTCAAAGCAAATTTGGATAGACATCCCTCAACTTTTTCTTTCTCGTCCCTATTCCATTAGCTCAAGGTGCGGTCGATGGGAGCGAAAGTCTTTGTACAATTTTTATAGAATTGAAATTTTTTGGCTAAATTAAATCAAATATTTCTCCAGTATCAACATAGATTTTAGTTTTCTGCACGTGCTAATATCAACAAATTTTGAATATCTGTAAAGAATGTCCTGGAATTTTATCAAAAAAATTTAAATGAAGAAAAAAGTTTTGACAAAATTCCAGGACACCCTTGACAGATATTCAAGATCTGTTGATATTAACATGTGCATAAAACTAAACTCTATGTTTCTACTGGAGAAATATTTAGTTTATTTTGGCCAAAAAAATGTAATGTTATAAAAACTGTAGAATTACTCGCGCGCCCTTCTGTCGCACCTTAATTAAAATATTTGAATATACTCTAAGTGTGTAGCAAGAAGCAATGAAAACTTATATAACGAATAAATTATAAGGAGGGTAGATTAGATCTATCTTAGGGGTTGCTTTTGGTCTTATTTTCCAACCCACATTTTATTATCCTGGTTTCACGCATAGATTAATTACGCTAATAGAATAAGGTTAAATATGGTATAATTTTTATATAGGAATTTTATCCCCATTTGTGTAGATCATAAGTAGAAACTATTAAGAAGAAAAAAATCTCACTCAGTAAACCCGACTGGGACTCGAACTCCAATCTCCCCGTAGTTGGAAATCCAATCCATCATGAAAATGCAAGCTAATCATAGTTATCGATACCGGTATTATACATACAATTTGTTTATTACTGTAAACCTTGAATGGTACTATGTAAATATGGTTGGCTTATATTATAAAACCAATGGATCTACCTCGGTGGCGTAGTTAGCTAACGCGCTAGTTTCGTGTTGAGATAGACTGCCGAGGACGCGGAGATAGAGGTTCAAATCTTGCTCGGGGGAACTGGTGGTGGTTTTTCCTAAATGGTTTTCTCCTCCCCCTCCACGCAAGTTCGGGTTCAATTCCTCTATATTCAACCTTCCCAATTCCTAACCCATTAACGTAATTACTACTTAAAAGCATAGCCCGAATTGGTAGTAAGACCCAGTGATAAGTTTATATTATATAAAACCAACAAACATGTTCCACCACGTGTACCTTATTTCACAGGCAAACGTGTAGTTTCCATTCTTACCAACATTTCAAAACCGTTTCATCCTTTCATTTTCCAAAAGCTGTGTGATTTCTCTCTTGTCTGAAGCCTTCTCATTTCCTGCCGGGTTATTTGCCCCTGCCCCCTCGCTTTATACTCCACTCCCCACCCTCAAGTTCCGGTGCCCGATGCTTCGTTAATTAAAGTCCCGGGTTCTATACAGGCGCCAGTGACAGCACCCCGGGGCGCCTGACTGGGAACTACCAACTTTACCACAAACTCCCCAGAAAAAAATGTTCACACAACTTAGAGCAGAACATGTTTTAAAAAAAAACTCAATTAGTACACATCATTGTAAGCAATTTTTTTTCTCTTTCGTATAACCGCCCTCCTGACAAGCTAAGTCCAAAGGAATATTATTAGGCTGTCAAAACCCATCTGGTAGAATACATCCCTGCTTTTATAATTTTGTAAATGTGGAAAGACAATCTGTATTTTTCAAATGTTTGTGGCATAAACAACATAGACATTCTGAAAACTTAGAAACACAAATGTATTTGTAAATATTAGTATTCGAAAAGGTCTGAAAGAGAGGTTTATGTTAACAAATCTTGACAAGCCTAATAAACTATTCATCGTATAGTCCCGTCACATTAAGCTCAACAATTAATTATAGATCCAAAATAAATTAATTTCTATACTCTAATCAAGTGTTAATTAATGACAGTTATTGACATACAGATTAATTTAACAAAGTGTATTTGGAATCAGTCATTAATTAATATTACGTTTTATTAAAAGGGGTTCAACAAGGCGCAAATATACCACTAAATATATATTCCTCCCAAATTACTGTGATTATAGAAATATTCACTTTGGTAGGGGGATTGATCTATTTTATTCTTTCGGAGTATTTAAAGTCCACTTTCTGAATTGGACTACAGTAAGACGGAATGTCGATTTCCAGGACCGAACAATAGATTAATTAACTCGAACAAAGGGGCAATTAAGAGCTAGGGGGGTGGGGGAGTATGTTGGCTGTAAGCGCGGGATGACGCACTGTGGGTGGGGGAGGTGTGGTGATGATACGGGGTCCTTAATTGATTGTGAGTAAGTGCGTGANGACTACACACAACTTACAAACTAACTTAATCTTAGCACTTAATTCACACCTAATCACTCCGTCCACTTTAAGGTACATTTACACCGGAGTAAATGGTAGCGAATACGATCGAAAGAACATTCGCTCCTGTTCCATTCGGAGATGTTCGGACCTGTTCGAATGGCGTTTCACCGGAGAGAACAGCTCATATTCGGTGATGTTCGCAAAAGATCCACTCAGTCGCAGCTACCCCGAGAGTGTGAATACTCGTGTACCATGGAATGTAGTGATTATGAAGACCATTTAGCAGTAGATTTTTGGCGGGTACACTTGTAGTTATGGGGGAAAATGGCGCAGGAAAGAAGAAAATGAAGGAAAATTTGGTTGTCGGGATTTTTACAGAAATGTCATCAATCACTACAAACCAAAAAACAATGTCAAACACTAAAGAATAAATAGCGTTGAACCGTTCGCAAAGTCCAAATGGCGAGACTGTTTACACCGGAACGAACAGAGAACAGGGGAGAGCACGAATATCCTTTGATTATTCGCTCAGAGACCGACAGTTGACGGATCATCAGCGAATTCGAACAGAACATGAGCGAACACTAGCGGATAATGTTTTCTCCAATTCGCTGACTGTTTACAACAAAGAGAATTCTCCATCCGCTGTTGTTCGTTCGCAAATGTTTGCTAATGTTCGCTCCAGTGTAAATGTACCTTTACGGGGTAGGCAATAAACTGTACATATAGCTTAAAAAAAAAAACTCCGTGCTTTATCCACTTAATTTAACGAATGATACATTTTTCGGTCATGTCTGGAATAGATCTCGGGAGTCTACATCAGTAGGTAGACTAAATGACTGAACTGAGGCGTCGGACTGTATCCAACTTTTTTTTATTAATTCTTCTTACTACCTGTTAAGGTTATACGCATATATGATAATTACTCCAATGAAGTAGGGGTTATGAAGGAACCATTTTATAGGTAATCTATCCCCATTTGTGTGGAAGGAAAGTGAAAAACTATTTAGAACAAACAAACTCCGTAGATCCGACTGGGATTCGAACCCCGATATCCCCATCATCAGCAAATCAGTTTGACACAAGAGTGATGCCTCAGGCCTTTTGCCACTGAAGTTGATTTGTATCCAACATTAATTATAATTAAATGTATTGAGATATTTTCCACTTTATTACTTGTGTGATTACTGTTTTTTTGCACTGCTTCTTACTAACCGTTAGGACTATATATATGCTTATGTACTAGTCACATTAATGGTTTTAGGTATTAGGAAGGCTATATTTATAAGAAGTGTACACGCATTTATCTGGAGGGAGAGTGAAAAGCCATCTTCAGTACACCTGACCGAGATTCAAACTTCGATCTCTCCATGATCGGCAGTCCAGTCTACTGCTAGAGTAGCTCAATCTTTTGAGGCCCAGGTTCATTTAGAAACTTATAAAAGGTCCCGCGATCATCCATTTTTTCTTCATTCTATTTTTACTTTTTTTTCTCCATACATCTTATAGTTATATAGCCCGTAGTTTCAATATTTCCTTAGTGTCCCAACCTTTATAGAAGAAGATTTATAAAATAAATAAAATGTATATTTTGATGTACGACTATTTGATTTTCTTATAGCATTAGCGATTTTGGCCAACCAAGTTTATTTTGGTCACAGTAAAATGTTATTTAAAGGTTCTTGAAACATTATTATGTGAGTTTAGAGGAATCAAAGATCGACTTTTCACGGCGTTTAAGATTTCCTCACGTGATCGACTTAGAATGTCCCCAAGATCGACCCGTTGCCGACCCTTTACTTAGATCATGCGGCCACCGGAGTAGGTGTGTGATTACTTAATGATGACATAACTCCTATTAAGATTGCCTGATTCCAATTCCAATTTATATATCAGTTGACACTAAAATGATTATTTTTATCATATATTAAATACATTTGAAATACTCGTATGTGTGTTCTCCTTACCGGGTTCTTTCTCCCACTTCCAGATAACCTGGAGAGCTGCAATTTGGTATGGACGCTGTTAAGCAGTGACATTCAACCAGAGGTATGCGAGGACATCTTTGGGGGTAAGTAATATTATATATATATATAATAGAAAATGTATAATTTGTAAGAGCGTAGAAAGTTAATTTTTCTATAGAGGTTCCATGCTAGTACGTCCAGACCCCCCTCCCCCTTCTGGAATTTGAAAGACCCAACTTTCCAAAGTATTAAAACTTTTATTGGATAATACAAGATGGCCGTAGCTAAAGATATAGCACAATTTTCTAGCGGACCACCCTCCCTCCCCCACCCCACCCAAAGTAGAAATTGTTCATTAGATTCAAGGGGCCTTCCGGACCCCCTAGATTCTTCCTTTTTACGCTCTTGATAACCTGAATAACGACTTTGGGGGTACTAGATAGAAGATAGCTTATATTTGGGAGGTACTAGAACAAAAAAAAAGGTTGAGTATCACTTCTATGGAGCATGCCATCTTTATGAGAAAACTCCTAAATTTAAAAAATCAATGCTGGTAGAGGCAACGTATCTCGGTGACCTTGGAGAGCCATGGACTCAAATCACACAATCTCATGTTAAAAATATGAAAATGGATTAAAAACAATGCATTAAATCTGAAATAGTGCCCGTCGAAAACAAGTTGCTAAAACTCTAATTACTAGGGCTCATTTTGTCAACTACTGGACTGTACCTCAGATATCAGCCAGTTTTAAACATTTATATTGATATACTTCTATCATATATATATACATATATATATATGTCCATATGCTTAACCTCTGCATGCCCTCATAGAAGAAAGGGCTGAGAGAAAGTGGAGCTTAGGAAGAAGGAGGATTAGAATATTGGACGATTTGAAGGAAAGAAGAAAATTCTGGGAGTTGGAGGCGGAAGTAGAGGGCAGGGAGCATTGGAGGTTTAAGTTCACTGACAAAAGGAATGTACCTGACATAAGGCAGAACACTTAGTAATAGTAATAATAATAACTGCTCAGCTATTCAAATTACACTTCCCGTAAAAGTTAGAGATTTAAACATTAAAACACTCTGTCTATAGAAGGTGTTCTAGTAATTTCTATAACTGGGGATCTTTTTGAACATCAACCATTTAAATTACATTTTTTCTCATTCGTATGGTGTTAAATTTAAAAAAAATACTTCCGTGGATCATACACACGAAGCTCAAAGGGCACAAATAGCCTTTGTACCGCCTTTTGGGATCCCCTGGTCTGATGGTTTATTTACAAGATATTTCACATGAACTGTAATCAACCTCAGTGTAAGCATCTTGTGTGATGTGTGCTGGCGGGCACGCTAAGAATATACTTATTACTACTAGAGAGCGCGCAGTACATATATACATACCACAACCGGAACTACGCGTCTAATTACGTCAAGTGTAGCTAAAGGGCGGGATGGGGGAGTACCTACTCATGCGTGGTCTAGTAATGAATCTCTGCGCGTGCGCAGTGGTGCAGCTGACATCACAACCAAGGAAAAATTATGGTCGCGCACGTTTTAGGGACAAAGGATAGATAGGAACAGTCTAGAAGTCTTGTACACTAAAGCTTGATTCTTACGTTCAAAAAAATAAAAAAAGTAGAGAGAAGAAAGAATCTGCTTGAGTAGCGCAGCATTTCACACGCTGACAGAAATGTATGTTGATCGGTGACACTTTATGACTTAGACTTGAAACATAAAATTATCAACATACTTTATTTTACAGTCAACGAGCAGACCTTTTAGGATTAATGTCACGATAGATATCTTGCGATTATTGTTTGGTGTCTCTCAGGACTTTATGTTCGTGGGTTCAAACCCAGCCGGGTTCGACGGATTTTTCTTGAGTGATGAAAATATTCAGCACAACTTCCATCGGAGGGGAAGTAAAGCCGTCGCTCCCATGTCGATTGTGGCATACAAAAAAAACTGGAAGGTGTGTGAAAATAAATTCTTTCGGTAAAACTTGTCGGCCCTTTCGCGCTCACTTATAGAAATTCTCGTGTCCCGACATAATCAGTTGGTTCAAAAAGTGCACGTTAATTACCTCAAATAAATTGGGGGTGAAGGGATGTTTTGTATCGTGAAACAAATTAAAACAAAACAAGAATGATACACGAGCTTTCCCTTTAACAAGTTATTTAAAATCTAATCCACAACAATAAACGCAACAGTCTTTTTGTATCTCACTTTGAAGGTGCATGCGCACAGATTTAGTAGGATGGTCTTAAAACTATTGTATTGTGTCTCTCAATCATATGCCATGCAAAGCCGATAAAGATTAAACAATTTCAAGTCACGCCAAGAGGACAACGCCGATGATGCTGAGAAATTATAGTGAATGGTGTAGAAATAAGAGCTCAACACTTTCCCGCGTTTCTTCTCTTTATTTAGGCGAAAATACTAATACACGGAAAGAGTTTCATCAGACTATACTTCCGATGACAGGGAGGTTGTGGCTCGAATTCCAGTCGGGTGTACTGGGAGTAGTTTTTAAAGGTTTTTTCCACTCTCCTTTCAGGCAAATTCTGGGTACATTTAATCTTAATTAGTGTACTGGGAGTAGTTTTTAAAAGTTTTTTCCACTCGTCTTTCAGGCAAATTCTGGGTACATTTAATCTAAATTTAACCTTCATCATCCTGAACACATTAGTGTAATTAGTACCTAGATGTATAACCCAAACATGTGGTAAGACGTGGGGCTAAAACAAACAAAAAGGAATGTACAAATACATTTTCTCACGCCATCATCCCCCCAAAAAATGTTATATGTGTAAAAAGAGAAAGTATGACGCAGTCTTTGTCTTTTTCATCTTAGAAAATCATGATGGTAAAAAAAGACATAATTCCTCTATACATTCTTCCCATGCTATGGAGAAAGGTTTTTTTTCTTTGAAAGTTGAACAAGATGAGTTTCCCCCCCCCCTTAGGGACTTGTTGATGTATGGGGGAAAGTAGTAATAATAATATGAGAAATGGAAAGCAAGAAACAGCACAAGAGATGGCGTAGAGAAATAAACAAACATAAATAAATGAATATCAAGAATTTTAAAAAAAGAAAAGAAATAAAACTAGACATGTGTGCTTTATTTGAAATGATTGTGTTTACACGCCAAATTTCACTGAAAATAACACCATTTATTCTATTCACAAACTGTAGGGCTATGTTTTATAAACTTTTTTTCTTCCTCCAATTAGACTGGAAATGACGTATTTATTTAGAAAACCCGTAATGTTTGTTTGAGAAACAAAACAAAAAAAAACTCAGAATGTAAGCTGCATTGTCTAGTATCGTCTTAAATCTCGTACGATAAAGACTCCTATTTACATATTAACGACCGTAGACAACTTAGACCTAAGAGATTTAGAGTGAAATATGGCAATATTTACGTTTGTACGAAAATTAGTCTTAAATGCGTGAATTTTTTTGCCGTTGAAATTTTAAGTGGCTACTACATAAATCTCACGTCCTCTCATTACTCGTTCAGATTATAAGTGTTTGTATTAATTACGCTAATGTGATAAGGATTAGGAAGGTTAATTTTTTAGAAAATATACCCACATTTTCTAGGAGGAATAGTGAGAAACAATTTAAAGGGAAAATACCCTTAGCCCCCTATCCCAGATGGAATTCGAACCTTGACCCCCCACACGTATCACCCCGGGTAAGCCAAACTTAAGACACCATGATTCCACCACTCCAAGCTAATATGTTATTCATAAATGAAATTTCCTCAATTTCAGTTGGATACACGTTCAATAGGCGTTAGTCACGCACTAGTCTAGATTGTCTGTGTCTAATCTTGAATGGGAGGGATGGGTTTCCAAATGTTATTTATCAGTGTTGTTTTGCCATGCATTGTTTACTCATTTTCTGATAGAAAAAGGAGGCAGAGGACAGCGTGCATTTGCGGTTTAGGTTCACTGACAAAAGGAATGAACCTGTCGTAATACATAACGCCTAATAGTAGTGATAATTTACTTACTCCCTAAAAACTACAACCAAACACCCTAAAATTCACATATAAAGACGTTAATTATCTATCATATGGGCAAAAACGTATGTAAACATGGTACTAACATAATATTAATTTCCCGAGTTTTGTCAATCCGTATATCAACTCTGACTTTAATTAAGTGCGGTTAACTTAGCCTAAAATAGCACATTATTTAGTATCGCCCAGTCTCACAATAGACTAGTCTGCCAATGACAGGAAGATCGGGGTTAGAATCCCGGTAGTTTATTTTCTAAATGGTTTTACACGCAAATGCGGGTACACCTACTTTAAATTCATCTTTCCTCATCCTTAGCATTTTAGCACAACTGGTACACATGCGTATAACCCGAATGAGAAGTAAAAAGTGGTGAAAAAATAATTATTATAGATATCTACATACCTTAAATTATATTATTTTAAGGCTCAAAAAAAGTTGGTTAGAAATTACATATAGAAAAAAGCTCGATAGAGGAAATATTAATGTAATTACATTACATTAAAAGCCAACATATTTCTAAACTATTTTTTGTACAAGAATACGCCTTAGTACTTGATCGATTTTTCTAAAAGATTCCAACTTTTATGGTTTTTTGAATACATTGAAACACTAATGGACAAAGATAGTCAATTTGAAAATGAAAGTAATTGAAATTGAAAATGAAATCAGTTTCCTATCATTTAGTAAGAATTGTCTTCCAAATAATACATCCCTCCTCCGTTTTGTTTAGCTCTTTTGTATTATTTGCTCCTGAAATAGGAAGAACGCTCTCTTTCTTAGGAAATATGTGAATTCCGAAACTATTTCCATTAAGAAGAAATAGTAAAGACAAAATGAGGAAGACAAAAATTTCTAATTGAGCAATTCAAAGATTTCATCCACTTTTAAAATGTTCTCTCTGTTTTCTTTAATTATAAAACACTACGGCCCTCTTTTTTTTTATATACGTATATATATTTAAAATAGGAGGAAAGGTTTATCCAAGGGAGAATGAAAGGAAGAAAAATACATACATATTGCCCGTTTAATGTTAAAAATCCCTAGTGGAGAATACCACGGTGTCGACAAGCCTGCTTTGGATTTGGACTAAGAAGGGACTAAGTAGATTTAAAACTTTTATATATTGTAAAAACCTATTAGAGTAGGTATTGCACGTGTCTAACTAACAACTCACTCTCTGGACTATAATCATTATCTCATCAATCTTGAGATTGGCTTACTCCATCTCTTCACTTTTGTCCATGCTGGACCGAGTTTAGACATCTTTGTACCTTATTCTTCCAACATCACTAGCTACCTGATTAATGTACTCCAGTCTTGGTCTCTCTCTTGAATTACCTCGTGACTAAATTAGATCGAAAGCTCAAGGTCACAAGAACCTTAGCTCGCCTTTCAACCCAATGTTGAGACACCTTTATCCAATCCCCAACATCCTCTTTTTCCACATTATCCTCCCATCGACAACTTTGGCTACCTAGGTTTCTTCAGGTTTCCCAACTAAAAATGTATGTACACGTCTGTCTGCCCATACGCACCACATGACAGCCCCACCTCAGCCTACGCGCCTTGATTAGCCTTCATATGTTCAGGGATGCAGACAAATCATAGAGTTAACTGTTTAACTTTCTCGATTCTCTTATATGTTCAACTTTACTTTCGATAAACTATATTTCTTAACTTTTTGTTCTCAAAAATTATAAATTTATTTTATTGGTAGAGAGCGATGGACCACACTTCACATCCGTAAAGTACAACGGGTAACCCGCCTCGGTGGCGTAGTTAGCTACCACGCTAGTTTCATGTTGAGATAGGCAGCCTAGGACGCGGAGATCGAGGTTTGAATCTCGCTCGGGTGAACTGAGGTGGCTTTTACTAAATGGCTTTACACTCTACCTCCACGCAAATGTGGGTTAACTTACTCTATAATCAACCTTCCCAATTCCTAACCTATTAGCGCAATTAGTACTTAATCATATAACTCGAACAGTTAGTAAGACCCGAGGATAAATAAATAAAAATACAACAAGTAGGACTATAATTTACTAAATCCTTAATTTAACAGTTTGAGATAGAAGATAAGACCTCAACACCTTAAGAAGTGAATAATACAAAGTATTGCCTGTATAAATTTTGTTTTTACTCTACTCTTGAATTTGATTAATATCTGTTGTGTGTGCGCGCACACACACACACCTACAAATCAATTTTACTAACATTATTATTGTTATTATTAGCACCATATCTTATTACCCGTTCGGGTTATACGCACTGACGACGCTTATGTGTAATGGTAGGGTGATTGTGAGATGAAATGAAGGACCTACAGTTTAACGTGGAATCCAAACCACGTTGGAGGCCCGGCATTCCACACATTCACCAGTTGTGATTAATACACGCCTTGTCAGAGATGAAGGAAGGGTTTGGCAATAAGATAATCCTGTGCTGGGACCGAAGATTGAACCGCGGACACCCAGCACAGAAACTTGACCCCTAGACCACCAGGTCACCATTTTTTTTTTACTAATAACATCGATTGAAAATATTACTAACTTGGCACATTTATTATAATATTTCTACATAAAAATGTAAACATAATAATTACCACCTTATAAAAGTTGTATACTAATAAAAATATTTATACTATTTTAAATTTATAATTCAATTAATTATTTTAGTGAAATTGTTTTGATCGCTGTATTTAAAATTATGTAATGGTTATAACAGTTGTATGTAGATCAAATTGGCTACGGAAGTGAAATGTAAGCTTCTAAGAATTAAGTAAAGGGATTATACCACATCGAAATGTAATAAATAGTAATGAAGCACTAAATTTGGCTATAAATTGTACCGAGGTCAGTTTGACCTTTGTGCTATTCTTGCGAGAGTTTGCCACACGGGGAAAGTACCCTGAGCTATTAATTACTCTGCGAGTTTCAGAAGAGTTTAAACTTTCACTCCCCACTTACTCCCCTCATCCCTCTGTGCTTTCTTTCCCTCTACTACCATGATTTCCGTCCTTTTTTTTATTTTGTCTTAACGGATAACATTTGTCTGGAATCGTCTCTTTCACTCCTTCTTTCTATTCTTTCTCGCTTTCCTGTTCATTGCGCGGCAAGTTATAATAAAACAAGTGATGGTCAATGTTATAAAATCGTTATTTGAATATTATTGTTTTATTTTCATGAAATACTACGAAATGAAATGAGCAATTTAATATATTTACGTGTATCACCTCACAATGTTATTTTCTAGTGAATCATGAATTGTAAATGTGATCTCCTTACTAAGAAATTTATATTCCATTGAAATAATTAACTTCATCTTCATTTTGTAGCTCAGAAACATGCGGACAAGGCGTCGCTTTATTTATTGAAATACTGGTTTTCGCCAACCATGTATTTTTATGTATTCACATGAACATGTAAGTAAACAATAATATGAAAGATGTTTATATTGAGATCAATAGCAAAAAGTAAAAATAAATGACGATATTTATTGAATAACCTATACATTTATGTAAATAATTTAAACCAAAAATGAAGTTTTACTCAAAGTTTTTTAGATCAATAAAATGTTAATTGTTTGAGCAATAAAGGCCCAAATAGTCAAGCACATATTATTATTATTTTAAAACTATTTTGTGTTTTTAAAATATGCTGAAGTAAATCTCCATATTTAATAAAATCATTTTGACTTTAGGAATATGTTGAGAAGGGGCTATTAAGAAAATATAAAAACTTTATTCTGTCATTATTGACAGATTTTTTTAAATAATTATATTAAATGTGTTTTGTAATCATTGTAATAGTATTGACATTATAGCTATCGAAAGTGACAGCTTTATATCACATAACTATAAATTTAAATGTATATGAACATTATTTTAGTTAATCTTGTAGCTGTCGAAAATTTCCTTCATATATTAATTTGACTGTACATCATAACTTGCCCTCCTATGAATCTAAACAAAATAAATAAATTACTTAGTTTTACTTAGTGTCATTAAATGTCGACAAAAGAAGGATTATTATATAAACTACTACAAATAAAATAATTCCAATACAAAATTATCATATATATATATGTATATATATAATTAAAATCAAAATTTATTAGATTAGTAAAAGATAACATATTTTTCAATCTAAAAAATACATATGATTTTCTTCTACACTTTCAAATGAATATAATAAACTCTTCATACAGATATCCATTCATGAGTTTGGTCATGTTTATTATAAAAAAAAGTTTTACTTACTGTCTATAATTTCTAATATTTAACATATTGTTTTAAATAATAATAGCTTATAGTTATAGAAATGAATGTGTTGACACAGTTTTGTGTCGTAGTTCGTTTTCAATCCGAAACATGTCTCCTTGTATTTTGTAAAGCGCTCTATTCAAATGCTAAGTGCGATGATTAAGTTTCAGGACATTTTCTTTAGCTCACTTCCCCCAACATTTTCCTCTCGCATTGACTCTCTCCCTCCCCTTCTCCTACTCCGGTACCTAGCTCTCTCTTTCTCTCTCTCCTTGCTAAAAGAATGAGTAACTTACCTCAAAAGCTTTGAATTCTTGAGACAGAGTTTCATATACGACACAGCACTACTAGATTCATTACAAATTCTCTTTCACGTACGAGCACATGAAGGAAACCTCTTAAACATTTTTATTTTAAACAAACAACTCTATTTTCATTTCTAAAACTTGTTCGTTTTGAAAACATCTATAGTAAATAGTTTAATATTAATAATACGATGACCTAAGAGCTCGCCTCACGACTCGATGTCCGAGATCAATGGGTTTTTACCGAGATATGCAAATATTTTGCAAAACTCCCTTAGGAGGACAAGTAAATACGTCGGCCCCATGTCGATTGGGTAAGGTAGGCCTTTATGAGATACCTTTTCGGAAGAAAAAAAAAGAAAGTGTAGCCTCTTTCTCGCCCACACGTAGAGATCTGCGTGGAAAGTAACTGGAAACTACCGCATTTCATGACTTCCCTATCACAGATGTAGCAGGCGGGCGTCACTAACCCACCAAATGCACACACTGATTCGGGCGGATGAGGTAGCACATAAGAACTAACCTTCAGACCTATCCGTTTGGGTTGTAAGCCTATGTATTAATTTCACCAGTGCTATGGATTAGGAAGGTCGAATTTAGAGGAACTGTACCCGCATTTGCGTAGGGGGAGGGTGTAAAACCATTTAGAAAAAACCTCCTCAGGTTATCCAACCGGGATTTGAACCCGATCTCCTCATTGTTGGTATTCTTGAGTCTACTGCGTGAGTGACGCCTTAGGTCTTAAAATTTGCAGAAAAAGAATAGTCTCAGCTTATTGTTAATGTAACGTATGACCCACACCGCCTAATACGGGGTCTAAGCCAGTGTTTCCCCAACCCAGGAGAGGTATCGCCCCCATAGTGGTCATTTCTGATTTTCAGGGGGGGGGG
>CABFOW010000113.1:340377-370857 GCA_902141385.1 Timema californicum
AAATTAAGGAGAGGAACTAACGTATTCCAGCTAAGGAACAGCCATGAGAATTTAATCAACTCAGTTCAACTTTATTAACATCCTGACCTTAGTACAAAATCGATTATATCACCTTTCATTTTATTGTGGCTACCACACATGACAAACAATTTTAGTAATTTAATTTTGTTCAATGTCATTTATATTGTAACTGTAAGGTCTACCATTCGTATACTCTCTGTTCATGTCTATGTCTTAGTTTTAAGTTTATTTTTACATTATTTAGATGTATTTATTTTATTTTTAATTTGACGCATCCTAAATAGGCTCATTTTCTCAGTAATTAATATTCTTTTTTAAATTTAACCTTTTTAAATTTAACTTTTTCATAATTGTAATTTTTCACCAAGCCAATTTACAATATTTAACTTATCACATTAGCTACTTATTCCACCTCTTTATGATATTGATTTTTATCCAATAATTTTACTAAAGCCTATAAATTATATTATAATAGGATTACTGTATTTATCATCTGGTTATATGTGGTATCCATTACACTTTCTTAATAGATGACTCAATTTCCATTTGCATTTGTTCCACCTTTTTTCATTTTTAATATTCTCATTAAGCTTGTCCCTTACAAAAAATTGTCCTTACCATAATTTAAAATGAAGTGTACACTTTAAAACTTGACATATCTCGATTGGATCCTTCTGTTTAAATATATGTTAAACGTTCTGGAATATTAAAAGGAAGGTTATCTGGGATATTTTACCATAACACGTCTCTATCTTCCAATGGTGATACAACTATACATCTTACAATTTATGCTGTATACAAACTAGATATGACAGCCGTAACAATAAGACGTGCAGATGGTTTCCTCCACAACTTGTGGCTGTAGAAAAGTCTGGCTGTTGAGGATATATATATATATATAATTTTTTTAGCTGCCTTGTTCTGAGGACAGAGCTTTCAAGGAAGTATAAGTAGAAGGGGGTGAATCTCGCTTCGGAAGCTTGTTAGCGGTGCATGGCCAGTGCCGTCTCCAAACCAACAAGGGTCGCCGCTAATTGGACGGCTCACATACAACTGCTATCTTCCCCCACCCATCCTTTACCCCCCTCCCCCCTTTGGGCGTCAGCGCAATTTCCTGTCCTTCTCAAGAGGTCTAGTGGCTATCTAAGGCATATATAAATGCCTAGATTCCGCTAAGTTGCAATCTGATGTTTATAGATATTTATTGAACAATACAAAAAACTACCAGATCTACCAATGAATGTATTCTAATACCACCCCCTTTAATATTTGATGCATTTTTTTTTAAATATCTTAAATATAAATAGTGGTTGTTTTCATTGTATATGTTGGCTATCACATATTTATTTTTCATTTTACTTTGTCAGATCCAGAGAAATTATTGTTATCGTGAACAAAAATGGCTCTCAAGATCATTTATTTACGTTTTATGTGAACCCTAATCCAAAAAAAAAAGTTGATTTTACAATTCTGCCTGTCCTCATGTCTGTCTCTCTGTGTCTGTCTCTGGCCATAAATCCAAGACAGTTCGATGGATTTTGTTCAAACTTGATATTTATTGTAGATTTAATAGGACCATACCTGGAGATTTTTTTTAAAATTTAATCATAGCCCTCAAATTAAGGGCAGTTTGCTAATAAGTGATTTTTTTTACCACAAATCTTTCGAAATTTTTTTTTAACAATTTTGTTTAAAATTGATATCCAGGTTTTACCTGACAAATTACACTCTATACTTGATCTGAGAGTGAGCATTCGTTAAAGAGCAGTTTATTCTGTATACATTTTTGAAAATTCTAAATATTTTTAAAATGGCTTAAAGGATTTTGTTTAAAAAAATGATATCGGGGAGTGTTTGATATGGCAATAATAACTATATTCTATACTTTTTTTTTAATTGTTTAAGGGTAGATACCTACTAAATACCTTTTTTTAAATCAGAATATTTTAAGAATTGCTCTAACGATTTGGTTCAAAATATCTATGTGTTAAAGATTTTACATTTTAAGCAATTTTATGTATTTAATTTTACATCGCCCAATTAGGCTGAAGTTTAATGGTTTGAATTTGCTCTTACCCGGTTGATATTTTGGCAACTGTTGACCACATTCTAAATATCAACAATTTAGTTATATTAAATGACTGCGTCTGTGTTCTAGTAGTCATAATTCCTGACTGTAGATCAAAAGGTCGTGGGCTTGATCCCCAGCGCTTCCAGATATTTTTTATGAAGCAGTGGGTCTGGAACGGGGTCAATTCAACCTAGTGAAGACAAATAAAGAGTTACTTGAATAAATAATTAGCCGCTCCAATCTAGAAAAATTAGATAAATGGCCTGAGGGTTCGTTGCGCTGACCAAATGACAACCTCTATCCCCAAGTGTTGGAACTATCTTCCCAACATACGGCGGCCACTCAGTTGGTTATGGCTCGCTTGCGGGCTGAATGTTTGGAGCATTCTATTTATTTTTTAGTTCTATTCACTGTGAAGAGAATAATAGTGCATTGCCTTTCACTGTGACGTCACTGCATGAACCACAAGTACCTGTTATCTTGGGGGTTTCGACTCTTCTTACTCGTCCCGAATTCAGGCATCTTGTATAAACTTTATTCCTAAGATTATGTCACAACTGGAAACAGAATAAAGTTATGGAGATGGATGGGCCCCTCTCGATTATATTATTAGTTCAATTGCCAGGTTATGAAACCACTAAGTGGGGGTATTAATCATTTTAATGTATGTTAGGGGTGTGCAAAGCCTCGAAATATCAAAATTGAGAACCAAGACTCTTTTGCTTTGACACCTCAATAACTTTTTTATCTTCAAAACATTTCGAAGGAAGAAGAAAACTTCTATATATTATGAACATATTTGTAATATTTCACAAAATATTAAATGTTTCCACATTATTATTAATAATTATTTGAATATCTAGTAAAGTATTTTATAACCAGTTAGAGTTTAAATGTCGACCTCTGTGATCTTGGAGTAAAGTTCTTAACTCAGGACCCAATGTTTGCGGGTTCAAACACAGCCGAGGTTGATATATATTTCTTGAGCGATAAAAATCGGTAGCAAAACTTCCTTCTGAGTGTAAGTAAAGCCATCAGTCCCATGTCGATTGCTGCATGTAAGACAACCCTGGAAAGTATGTAAAAAAATACCTTTCCTGGTAAAATTGTTGGTCTTTTTCTCTCTCGCTCATAGAAATTCAGTATAGAAGGCAACGGGCAGCCAGCACACTTCCTAAAATTCCCTAGTACATTGAATTTACACCAGATGGTGCAGGCAACACTAAACAGCTGAAGGGATGAGTGCATGACCATCTCCGGATTGGTAGATATCACATAGATAAGAGTATGGCTAAAAGTGAGTTATGTGACAACCACATAAACCTTATCTTCAACTTCACCTTTGCTTTAAATGTTTCAAACTTCACTTTAACTTCACTTCATACTTAACAAATGACTTTCTCACTTCCCTAAAAGATATTATATATCAATATTTTTGGGGGTAACGCTGAGCTGGTAGTGCGCTCTGTAGCTCTGTGACTGAGTCTACTCCCTCGTGGTGTTCGTTACCCATTGGTCCTGATCCTTGATCGACGGGAGAGTGTAGGAAAGAAAGGTAGATCTGCCTCAGATTCCCTCGCCCAAAATCTATACGGGGTGCCCACATGTTGCCAACCCTAAAGCTCGAATCACACGTGCGCCGAAAATAGAAAGCAGAAACTGCCTCAGTGGCGCAGCAATTCACACGCTGTATGTTGACCCATGATGCATTTCAACGATTACTATAAACAGCTGACTATCAATATATATTATTTTCTAGTGTGTCCCCGTGCCAGGGGTCGCTGGTGCTTGCATCGGCTACCTACAGGTGCTTGGGGTGGCCCAGAAATGGGCTGGACTCTGTGGGTCAGCGCGTTTAATCTCCGACGAGTGATAGCGTTGGCAGAGTGGTGGGGTTCTGGGACTCTGGGCTTATGGGCCTTGGCCTTATCGGTCGTGAATTATGTTTTCAAATTATAACGCTGTGTCGTGAAACAATCCAATAAATTGATACACATGCTTTCTATTAACGGGTTATTTCTAATCTCCTCACAACGGCCAATGAAGCTGTCTGCTTGCTTCTGGCTGCACAGCTCATGCGCACTGATTTAAGATGGCTGGTTCTGAGATTTTATTAGCTCTCCCGTGCCAAACATCTCAGGCAAAGCTGATGAAGTAGAGATGAGTTGAACTTAAGCGGAACGTCTCGTGCCGACGAGACGGACATCTTGTGTTTGGCTGAGATCTTGTCACGTGACCACGTTTCTTTTCTGCGATGGTTTTTCTGTGAACTTGTGAACTTGTGACCCCGGTTGGGGGGAGCGGCCGGCCTTCTAGTCGGGTGAGCTGGACGGCTAAATCTTTATAGAGTCATATGCGTGGGGGCGGGAGGGAGGTAAGTGACTGGTAGTGCGTACCCGGTCTCAGCTGGAGGAGGTAGCTGGTAAGAACACCTCCACGAGGTACCCACTGGGCAACTTATGGCCAATACCTCGGGAAATCTAGGTTGTACTTAAGACTGAGTTTCTGACTTCCTCTCGTGATGCTGGTGTGACTATGGATAAAATGGGTGGGGGGAGGTCCTCTCACAAAATTCCAGTGAAAGATTGGGGAGGTCCTCCTACCAAATTCCAGCGAAAGATTGGGGGGAGGGGGGTCCCAAGCTATCCAGTGATGACGGGTTCATCAACTAATAGGGGTGGTGGTCCCAAATTTTTCCCTGATTGTGTTTGTACACGTGGTTCCGCTCAGAGAGTACCTCCATGATGGGTAATAGGTGCCGTGGGACGGGGTGATTGTTTCTCATCACGGCCGCCAGATGTTGTATCGATTATGATGGCACACGGTCGTTTACTGGCCTCAAGCGTCTCTGTCTCAGATAAGCAAGCTGAATGTGTAGCGGATCAACGTCCCAGTCCGGCGTAGGGATCCATAATGGCAATATTATATCATAAATAGTTAACAGTTAATGGTGAGTAAGAATACTTATTTTCCAGTAAATTTTTAATGTGTAATGAACGAAGTGATATATAGGAGGTGAGTGATCAGTAATTTGGCTAGAAACTTTGTTCCCTGTCAAGTTGTAATATTATGACACCAACACCGTCCATGTGTTATATTGGGGAGGATTGGAGGGGGCTGTTTTGCCGCTCCATAAATCTCTGGCTCAGTCATGGTGACATCTTGGAGAAGGAGGGGAGAGAGGTTCTAATGCATGGCTGTCATTAGTGGTCCGTGGACAATCGCTAACACAACATAGCTCTCAACTTTCGTCCATATTGTCTAATGAGCAATATATAAATATGTCAATGGTCATCAAGGATAGCTAAAATTACAAATTATTTGTAAACAGTAGTAATTCTTTGAGCATTATTTAAGGGCATAGCTTAAGATACCTAGTTAAACTAACACATATACTTAACTCGATTTAATAAACATTCCACTCAACCAGTACTGACAGTAAACCACATATTTTAACTTTTTTAGCTAAGTCATTTAAAGTTTCGTGGGTAGTAGAGAAATTATTTTATATATAAAAGTGTTCGGTTAATTTTTAGAGCTAAATAAGTAAGCTCATTTTATTTTAACCAACCAAAAAGTTTCAGACAGCTCCAGATGATTCAGATAGTATATATATGCTAAGAAATAGTTTTTTTTATATAGTACATGTATGGGATAAGGGCGAGGAAGGTAAAATGCAGGGACAGTTTGAGGAAGTAAGAGTGAAAATCCATTTAGGGGCGGGGGGGGGGGGTGGGGGGCAGAAGAAGAAGAGACCAAAAAGAATCCCCATCGATGGCAAGGCTAGTGGGAAATATTCAGGAGGGAACATAACTAGTTCGGTAAACCAGTTGCCAACAAATATGTTTCTTATTGGCTACTGAAATATAAGTTCAAAGCCAGGCCCATTCATTAGGCGAACCTAGGCAGTCACCAAGGAGCGCATTCCAACTTTATTTTTATTGTTTAAAAAAATTAAGTAATAATTGTTTATAAATAAATAACATATACATAATTTGTAAAATATTTAAAATATATTTATTTAGATTGACTGACAACATAATAACTTTTATGGTTTTATGACATTGGGGAACGCTTTGTTCACGAATAACTTTGATATTTAAATAAAAGATTCCAAAAATATTAAGATAAAAGATAGAGGGAAAGGGATAATATTTTTTGCAGACATTAGCCAAGGAGGGGGTAGCAGGGGATCACAACTTTTTTATTCTTTTTTCCCCCATACTTTGGCACACTCTTGTTATTATTTTGCATCACCCAGGGGTTGCGGTTTATGCATATCATAGAGCAGGCCCGCTCTTAGGGTTGTGTAAAGTGTGCGGCCGCACAGGGCACCTGGATTGTTTTATGCATATCATAGAGCAGGCCCGCTCTTAGGGTTGTGTAAAGTGTGTGGCCGCACAGGGCACCTGGATTGCTTTTAGGGGGGGGGGCGTTCTTTCTTAGGTGTTAAAACATGTGGTGGGAAATTTTTGTTTGAGCGTTCATATAGGCAGTTGATTTAGCAAATAATATCATAGTGTAAAAACCAAAAAAATATAATGATATGGTTTGATTTATTAAATGAGGGACTACATTAACTGATTTAATTCAAACTTGGTACAGTTGTTCTTTGTACATTTTACAGATAAATCTCGTTAGGGAAGAAAATATAACTATAATTAATCATTATAACTATGTAGGCCTATTTACATTTTAGGCATTTCCTGATACCGTCTACGGCTAAATATTAGTATATAGCTGCAAACTATTGTAATAACACTAAACTAACTAGGGGCATCACAGACAAAGTTAACTCTGGCTGATGGCGCATGAAGCCCTTGAGCCTACCCTGTGTAAGCCTCAAGCTAACTCACATGTGCAGTACACATTAGGAATGGCGAGCCGCAGAGAAACAAGGCCCGGTTGAGTTTGGCACCGTGAAATTCTCTACTCATGCGCAATGAAATGGTTTTAATGAAAATTCCTGGTCCTCTCTTTGATGGGCTTCACTCCGTCAGATGATGGTAAACATGTCATCCCCTTCCCATACTCTCCTGACCTCCCATCATCCTCCACCCCACCCCCTTTTTTTGTACACCCAATTCCAGTATTGTTTCAAACAATCTCCCCCTCAACCGTAGCCTTTTACCAGAAAAAATAATAAAAATTAAACTACGGGGCTATCACTGTGCCCAAATGAAAAGGAATTTTTGACTTTCAATTGATATTGATATGTCCCGGAATTGTTTGCCAAATGAAGCAACAAAAAAATTGCGGCGGGTATTTTATTAAAGCTCCCCTAGGTTGATTCTAAAGTTATTGAAAATCCAAAATGTTAGAAGCTTGTTTGAATTTAAATTGTAAAGCCAATTTCGTAAGATGTATTTGTTCATTTTAATTGAAAACGTTTCGCTTATGTTTTACTTCTCTATTAGTTGTTCATCTATGCATCTTTCATTGTTTGACATTTTGCTGTAACTTCGATATTTAGCTATTGATATTTAAAAATATATTCAGATAAGTTAAATTATAAGACGTAATGAAATAGAATAGATTTTCTGTTATGCAAAATAAATTTAGATTTAGATTTTTGCTAGCTAATTTTTTTCATAAATATTGAAGTGTAAGAAAATGTGGGTAGATGGATGGATAAGTATAAAAATAAGTTTAGAGTTGATAGATTATCATAAATATGTTTGTATTACCAATGTAACTGTCATCACTTCCGTTCAAATATATATAAATATAATGTCTCTATAATTCTTCAAATAATATGCAATTATATTATTATTTTATGTTGCATATAACATTATTAATAAACATAACACAACATATTTACAACATAAAATAGCTCATTATTTTAAATTTATTTCTTAAACTATAATATTACTATATAGTAAATTTAAATTCAAATAATAAAATTGAAAACGTCTTTAAGTTTTTTGATAAATATCAATAATGGTAGTTGCTAATACTATTTATATTTTAGAAAATAACATAACTTTTGAAAAAATAAGGTAGAGGGCGCTTAATTCGCCACGCATTGATGTCTGGTGTGAAGTGTAGAGGAAAACATGTGCAATTTTTTTTCTTGTGGCCAATATTTAAAAACATCTTAATATTATATATGATAAAGAAACATAATTTTAATTCAAAATCTTTTTTCACTAAAATAGAGTTGAAGTAATAACTTATTAAATAAAAATATTTGAAACTTAAAAAAAATTGTATCGAAAACCTTTTCTAAAACTAAAACTTTATATTTTTATCATTGTATCAAAGAGAACTGGTATTGATCTTTGCAAAGCAGTCGGGATGATCACATCCCATAAAGACTGAAGATGATAAGAGAGAGAAATAGAGAGGATAAGGGAAAGAAGGGGGTGAGGGTAAAAAGGGGAGAGTGTTTGTTGGTTGTGTTGGTCGCCCTGGCTGCGAGGTGCTGACTTATTGCCGCTGTCTTGTAGTAGTGGAATCAGGGTTCACTGGGACACCGCTTGAGAAATGACGTTCTTCCTGCAGCTCAGAAGAGCAACCCACTACGGGACCTTTTATGACAGTTGAAATAATACGGGGCCTCGATGAGAAACCTAAGACAAACCAGATAGATAAAAATTTAAAAAATATATTTATATATATATATAGCAAATCAAATTTTACTCAGAGAATTTTAAACGTATCAATAACATTATCTTTCACATATTTTCTTGGGTAAATTACCTTCTTTATGGCTTAGTAGTCAAGTTCCTGGATATAAATCCAAAAAGCCCGGGTTCTATCCCCAACACTTCCAGACTTTATCTGTGAAGCAGTGGATCCGGAATGGGTTAAAACTCAGACCCCTGAGGGCAAATGAGGAGCTACTTGAATAGAGATGTAGCAGTTTTGGTCTAAAAAAACGAGATTTATTGTCGTAGAACACGTTTTGCTGATCATATGACGGCCTATATCCACAAATGTTGGCACTATCATGGCTAACAGCTGCCGACTCTCGGTTGGTACAACTCGATTGTGGGCTTACGACATGGAGTATATTACAACTAAATGTTACAACACAATTACACAAACTTTATTAAATAATGTAATAAAGTTTGAAATAAAATTTGCAAAAATAGGATTTCAGAAAAAAAAAGTTCATAATTTTTTCTTGCAACGCATCATACCACCCACTCAGGCTATACGCATTTACTAACCACAATAGTGTGTTAGGGATGGGTGAGTTTGGATGTTGAGATGTATCCACATTTTCATGGAGGAAGAGTGTAAAAACATTTAGGAAGAACCCCCCTCAGTGCACCTTACCAAAGATTTGAACCCCTTACTCTTCGTCAATGGCAGTCCAGTGTATTGCGAGAGACTATGCGTTCACCGAAGTAGGTCAGGTACAGTAAAAATTAAAAAAATTAAGTTACATAAATTAATGTTTTACTCGGAGTTTATTAGATGTGCAAAAAAAAAAGATAATATCTTATAAGGGGTTATAGCTATATTACTACAGATAAAGAGTAAATTAACTCAATGGTTCAGTAATTACTTACTGATGTGAAGTAAATTAAAAGTAATGTCAACAAGAATTTTTATTTTTTTGTGAGACAGCATTGAATGATAGAAAATTGCACCAATCAAATAGAATATAACTATCTGAATACCCAATATTCTCACGAGGAATCTATAAAGTAACATCGTTTCCTTTCAAATATAAAATTAACTAGAGGGAAAAGTAACCAAATGTTAAATTATACTTAAATATATATCCTATATTGGACTCAATTGTGTTACAAAAACGCAAAACTTAAGGTGACTAATACACAAATTTAAAATAATCTAAATATGTGCTAAAAGCTGAAATTTACTTTGAAGATAAATTTATAGCTTCTCTATAAACCATATATTATATTTAGACTGTTGGTGCTAGTAAAATAACTGGTACAACACCATCACACAATCTTTCTCATGTTGTGTATTAAAACTTCGAAGAAAACTTTCAAAAGATTGGTTTTCAGTAAACTACCCTTAAGTGCTCCCGATAAAAACCAACATATCATCTCTTAATCACAGTAAACACCATTTACACATACATTTTAAACGGGTTTTTTCTTTTCAAAAATCAGTTATTTGTAAACAACCCTAAAATTATCTTTTATTTGTAAAAAATAAAAACTTAGTCTTATTTATAATGAAAAACTATTCCCAGATACCCATTTTAAGCCCAAGCTTCAATGACAATTTTTTTAAATGTCATATTATATAATAAATGAGTATAGATTCCCATTGTCAAGCTTACCATAGTTTTAGAGTCCGACAGGGCTAAAAATAGGTGTTCTATAGCCACCATTTTCTTTCAAGATGGCCTTAATGTTTAATATATTCAAGAACCTTTAGAAGTTGATATAATGAAAATACTATAAGTTGATAAAAAAAAGACCAAAGAGTAGTGTTTTGTAGCAACCATCTTAAAAAAATGGTGTACGTAATTTTTTATTAGCTTATGTTTTAACCGGACGTTCAAATTATTTCGAAGCGAAATTTCAACACAATCGGTACAGTAGCTTGGGCGTGATTGGTCAACAAACAAACAGACATCTCTCTTTTCATCTTTATATATTAGTAGGATTAGTCTATGCTCTGAACTATAATATAATATAAACAAATCTAAAATAGTTTCTAAATTCTTTTGTCAAACTTATCACCTGCATATGTAGACAAGTGGAGCAAACGTTAGGTTAATCTGAAATATGTTTCCGATTACGAGGACACAGGTTCAAATACCGGCCGATATGTAGTGAGGATATTTTTTATCGCAAAGGGTTTATCAGTCCCATACAAACATGAATATATTCACAATAAACTTTACCCTCCTCATCTATTTACCCTTAAAGATATTTTTAAAAAAGGATGATATCCCGGACTGGTTTTAAGACACACTGCTAAAAAAAAAATTCTCGGAAAATTCCAAACTTTGAATATGGGCTGGGAAATTGGTATTTTTTAACAACTTGGGCTACAAGAACACATAAGTTACCAACTGATAATAAATAACCTTATATAAAATTATATTAAAATATACGACATATTTATAAAAGTACGAAATAAGTAAAAGGCGGAATTTTATAATTACTGTCCAAAACCAGCCAAATATCTGGATAGTGTCAACTGTAGTTTTAACTTAAATTCATATGCCAGACGAATATTTATGTTATTAAATATTATTGATGTATCTGTTTATAAGCAAATTAAGTTAAGCTTTACTATGCATGGATAAGGAATTGAAAGGATTAATTAACTATCGAGCTCTGGCATTCGTTAATAGATTAGGTAAATCCACAATATTAAAAACATGTCTAAAACAAATCCCTAACAACATTTTAGACCAATGGTTCCAAACGCGGTGACCGTCATCCATCAAAACATTAGTGTGTGACGTATGTAACTAATCGTTCAACTTTTATTATTATTAATATTATTTAAAAAAATATCGTATGGCATATGTTAGGGGAAAATACCTACGGTACCAGCCGGGAATCAAAGCCGGGACCCTTAGACTAGTTTCACAAGCATAGGACGTATATAGCGTGCTTTTTTACCCATCTCTTGGTTTTAGTGACGTAGAGAGCTAAAGTCCAATTTTAAATTAAATATTCCTTTATAGAATACAAGCGTCTTTGCGTCCAAATTTGATCATATTTTCTCACTTTATTAGAGTCATTTTATATGTTTTATTAATAATATTGATAAAAATTTACACTTGCAGATCACATGACTTGATTCATTAGTATTTGAAAGTAGATCTAGTAACTTTTCTAAATGTCAGATAAGGCCCTTCCATTGAAATTTGTACTGTAATAATTGATTATTGTCAAAAAGCATATCCAACTAATTCTATTGATAACTTTTTTAAATATAATCAACGTTATTATTCAGTTTGATGTAACATATGTTGTTGTATTATTTGATACCCAAATATATATTTCCAGTGAAAAATAAAATTTTGTCCCTCCACACCCTTTTGAAGTCCTAATTGTATCCCTTGTAGCAAACAGGTTGGGGATATCCTGAATTAAACCTTTTGGATATCGCTACAGATACAATATTACAGTCCGATTTTCTAGTAATGTTCGTAAATCTTCTTTCGTGTGTGCATACGTCAAGTCATGTAATCTTCTACCATCACTTTCGATAGGTATGACGAATCTTTACTCGCCTCGGTGGCGTAGTTAGCTAACGCACTAGTCGTGTTGAGCTAGATTGCTAAGGACGGGGAGATTGAGATTCGAATTTCGCTCTAGTGAACTGGGGTGGTTTTCCCTCAATGGTTTTCCACTCTCCCTCCCCGCAAATGTGAGTTCACTTCCTCTAAATGCAACCTTCCCAATTCCTAATCTATTAGCGTAATATTAATACTTAAGCACATAACCCGAATGGGTAGTAAGACGTGGTGCTAAAAAAAAAGTAAAAATATTTGAAGATGGGATTTGAACCATAGTCTTTCGAAGGTACAGTACATCTCCTGAGGCTCGCCTAGGCTACGTTTCTGAAGATTTTGTTTTTGTTTTTTTGTTTTTTGAAAAGATGTGAATTGTAAATCAGACCTTATCAACACTTAAATTACCTCCCCGCAAATGTGAGTTCACTTCCTCTAAATGCAACCTTCCCAATTCCTAATCTATTAGCGTAATATTAATACTTAAGCGCATAACCCGAATGGGTAGTAAGACGTGGTGCTAAAAAAAAAGTAAAAATATTTGAAGATGGGATTTGAACCATAGTCTCTCGAAGGTACAGTACATCTCCTGAGGCTCGCCTAGGCTACGTTTCTGAAGATTTTGTTTTTGTTTTTTTTGTTTTTTGAAAAGATGTGAATTGTAAATCAGACCCTATCAACACTTAAATTCTATTTGCCAGCCAATTCTCGTCCGCGTGATTTGAGTAGTTTGTGCACCGCCGGCTGGAGCTCGATATTGAAGAGCTGGCTCGGAAGAAAGGAGAGATTACAAGGGGTAAAGAATGTGGAGCGTGTTTTTTTTCTTTCTCTACCTCTAGAAGATGTGTCTGACTGTCGCTAAACGGGACTTATTCGTCTTCTTCATCTCCAAAGACTCGTGATGGAAGAAACGACCATGTCGCACGCCAAGTGAAAAAATTGTAATAATTTAGGGGCGTTTGAACGTAACAAAAAATAAACTTTAGTTTGTAGAAATAATAATCTAGTTTTTTAAACTTAATTAAACTTGATATTGTTCGAACTAGAGTAATAACTTATTTGAATTATACTAATCAACTAAATAGTGCTCGTTTTTGTCATATCCATCAATTAAAACAGTAGAATGACTTAAAAAAGGGTAAACCATACTACATATAAATGTAGATCTTGATAATAATTTTAACTCTTCGAGTGTATACGTTGAAACTAATATTGTGTGAGTAATAATTTCAATTCTTTGTTTAGATAAATTGTAAAATATATAAATAGTTTTCGTAACATAAATGTAAATCCTCATAGAAATAAATGTATAAGTATATATCCTCATGTTTTTAAATATTTGTTTTAGAAATACTACACATTTTTTTATATATTAACATAATACTCGTTTAAAAATCAACAGCTTCATTTCTGGTCGTGTAATATGTCCCAATGGCTTTCTTTGGACATTAATTGCGAATGAGAATCAGTTTTAGTGACCCTCAAAATCTGGGAGATTCATTTTAATTAAAGACCCTATATTAGATCAAATATTTACTCCAATAAATGTGTGAAACCGTTTCTCAATTGAAGATTTCACTACAAACAATATGTTTTGTATATAATTTTTTTATTTTTTGGGGGCCCCCATTTGAATTTTTGGTCACCAAGTATTCCTTCACCCTTTTTTCTTAGGGGCTACCTGCATGTAATATTTCAGCTTCCTAGGTAATCGGACCTTTGAGAGTGTTTTGACTTTGTTTTTCTGTGACCTCTTCCCCATTTTGGGGGGACCCTTGGGAGTTTTCTGGCACCAAATACTCCTACTTTTTTATGGTTAGGAGCCACCTCTGCAAAATTTCAACTTCTTAAGTCTTCTGAGCTTCGAGATTTTTCAATTTTTGTTTTTTGGAAATCCCTTCATTTTTGGGGCTACCATTGAAATTTTATGTCACAAAGTATCCCTGTATCCTTTTTGGTTATGCGCTACTTACATGCAAAATTTCAGCTTCCTGGTTCTTCTGGGGTTTGAGATATTTCAACTTTGTTTTAAGAAACCCCCTCAATTTGGGGGCCCTAAGAAGGAAGATTTGGCCACCAAATATTTTTGCATCCTTTTGGGTTATTAGCCTGTAAAATTTTAGCTTCATAAATCTTTAGGGCTTCGAGATTTTATTAACTTTGGTTTTTAAAAGAAAAAAATAACTAGGGGACCCCATGGGAACTTTTGGCCACCATATATTCCTGCACTCTTTAAGGTTTGAGGCTACTTATTTGAAAAATTTAAGTTTTCTAGGTCTTCTGAACTTCGAGATTTTTTTGGCTAGGCAAAGGAACGGTTAATTACTATAGTATAGATATTTGAAATAATGTAACTGTTTAAGCGCTTTAAAAGCACATTTATAAATTATGTTTGTTGAATAGTTTGACCCTCCATTTATATGCAAGCTATTTATTATATATTTATATTCATTAAAGCCATATAAGTGTAGCCTTTCGATAATATAAACTTTAAAAACTATTAGTGTGTTCAGTTATAAAATACATCGCTATTAACTAAAATTATCGCCTTAAATATACTAGTTGTTCACCATATATTTTCATAACATGTACCTGATATATTTCTATAACACACGCAGCTAAATGGTTCTTTTGTGTTCTAAATATGATGACCACTAGAGAGAGAAACACTCCCAATTATGGACATACATAAACACAGATATTTAAATAGTGAGAAGGAGGGAACTTAATCCCTCTTCCTTTTTTAATCGAGGCATCCTTCTGGGCGTCTATACCACCACGTTGACCACGGTGAATAAAGCAATAATGGAACCCGTGAAGTGCTTGCAGCTTTTAAGTCTCATGTTCACTTCCTTCCCATTAAAAATCGAGAGAACGGTGGAGAGTAAGTCATCATCCTCTTTCAACAACTGACTCGGAACGTCTTTTATAGGTTATGTTTTCACGACCGTAAGGGCTCTTAAAGATGGTCATCTTAACTCATCCGCTATTTCCTCACTCAAATTCTTTCCCGTTTCACCCTCTATTTTTTTTTTGTCTATTTATTTGAGTGTATATTCTATACGTGTGTATTTATTTTTTTGCGCGAACTTTGCTTTCTTTTCGCACTTGACTGATTATCAAAAGGTCTCCTTTCCCCGTTCCCATTACCAATAGTAGTTTTTTTTAAGGATGAGAATAGGAAGAGGAGGGTTGTAAGAAACGAAAGAGCTAAGCTGCAATGGGTTGGGTTGTATTTCTGTAATAGATGAGGGTCATCCTCCATAGACCGTCTCGCCGTGACGTCAAATGTTAGGGGTTGTTATTATTCTCTTTCCACCCACGTATGTTCATATAAAAAATACATGCGTTTGTTTATTTTTGGAAGATTTGTTTAGCGATGCGATTTTATGAAAAGATTTGACACCGACTTAGATCTTTCAACTTTTTTTATTTTATTTTCCGCCTCTTCATAATTTTCTTTCCTCTTTCTTTAAAGGAATCTTCATGATTATTAATAAGAAAGATTCTGCGTGTGACAGTCAGGTCATTGGAGATATAAATTCCATGTATTTATTTGATGAAATATTGAACAAACTTAAGTGTGATGACTTTTCACACTTAAATTAATATGAGGCTTTAAATTAAATAAATGGCAAAAACAGTTTGCATGGGAATACAAATTAAATACGTTAATGTTTAGAACTCATTTTCTAAAAAGGAAAAAAAAGTTTTATTCATTATTTTTTTCTTAGAATATTATTTTTGTCAATGAATAACAATCAACAAGTTTGAATTAAAACAGCTTTATGTAATCTATATTATCACAATCCTTATCGTTGGAAGGATTTAAGCTTTAAACTTAAGACTTTATCTAAACAACTTTGATAGACTTTAGTTAGAATCCAGTTGAAAATTAAAATCTAATATTCTCTTTATGCAGGCCAATGCGTAGCTTATATAAACTACACTTAGAACTTCGGGTCAAGTTATTAACCCTTAGACTAATTATAATCGACCACCGTGTTTCATTATTTATCCGGTCTATTCGTATTTTAAATATGCTAAAGGAGTAGAAATGAAGAAAGTATCATTTATAGGAAATGTACCCACAAATATGAGGAAGCAAGAAGGTAAACCATTTAGAAAAAACTACCCTTTTAACACGCTAAACTCTTCGTTACCAACAAGTCAGACTAAATGAGCCGGCTATCTAGTATACGTGTACACCGATGCCTTTGAAATATAATTCAGAGTTTCTCTCATATACCGTTAAGAGGCTGAATAAATAATTAGTTGTAAATTAAATATCCTTGCATTTAGATTCTGGTCCAGCTAATTTATACAATCATGTTTTTTTGTTAATTTTCTTGCAGTCGGTGCAATTGTCGACTGATCTAAGAACTTAACTCGTGAACGCCGTTAGATAGCTACGATGCTATATTTAATACAGGACCGTGTCGCGGGTCAGTATTTTAAATACTACAAGGCTTTTGTAAGATCTATAGATTCGCACTGTCTAAATGCAAAGACTAACAATTTTACTTTAAAAAAATTAACGAGTCACCAAAACAAACTGTATGACCATTTAATAACCTAACAACTTTGCATAGACTTCACAGTTTAACTTTATTATAAGAATACAATCATTTTATATTTCGACGTAATGTTAAAATTGTTGTTAGGGGCAAACGTTTGTTTGTACACATTTTAACTAAACTACAACTGGCCTGTTTCACATATTTATGGGATAATTCGCTTTTAACTTATAAGAAAAGTGTGAAAATCATGTTTAATAAAGTTATAACTAAACACTTGTAGCCACAAGTTAAATTTTACAATTTACTATTTTCTTTACAAGTAAGTTTATAGTTGGTTTCATAAATCCACCAGTAGCGTTAAGCTATTTGTAACACATTGAGTAATTTTTACAAGTATTATCAAATAGGTTAACTACTTTACAAGCGCGATTATAATGAATTATTTGTAAGTAATAAGTCTAGTATGCTACTTTAATTAATAAATATGCCTTGAAAACATTTAACGTAACATATATATTATGTTTTATGATGAGGGTGTAAACAAGGTGATAATTTAGGTTAGGAGATGGCCATGCACCATGGTTTTAAATGATTTAATCAAAAATTGATAAATTATAGCAAAACATTGGTCATTATTGTTGTTTAAAATAAATCAACAACTTTCTCATGGTCCTGGAAAAATTAAATTACACAGTGCCTTTAATTTGTGTTGAGCCTCAAAAACCAATAAAATTAATATAATATACCCCCTTCCATAGTTTTATTTTCTTAACTTTAATTTAAGAAGTTCCAAACAAAATGTATTCAATATGATCCTTAATTATTTGAATAACATGTTTTATCATTTAAGTCAGTTGCAGTCACAAAATTGTTTAAAAATATTTGTATATTATTGTTTGCTGCAATAATGTAGACAAAATTGGATGTATTAATATTTCACTTGTAAATAAAACAGCTGCGTTGTACATATTTTCTACAAGTGCACTAACATTTACATGTCAAACTAATATCTTTATGAAATCCTTTTTATTTATAATTGTAGGACATTTACTTGAAAGCTGTAAAATGTAAACTATATGTATGTAGTTTTAAGAAATAGGCCCCATGAGTTAAAGCAAAAGTAAGTTATCATTATCAATGTATTAGTTCTCTTGAGATACATAAGTTTTATTACATACATTTTCGTCAAGATGGAGTCGCTCCTAAATAAGAAACTTAATATAGGAGCGTGATAAATGTATTAACTAAGAATTAAACTTGGATTACACACATGAAATTAAATACATAAATATGTCAGTGACTTAAGCCAGATTTATAAATGGTCTGGTGAGTAATTGTTTTTTGTCGATTAGACTGTCTAAGAAAGAGGACGCTTTACCAATATTAAGAGCTCTTCTTCAAAAAAAAGTTTTATGATTCAATCTATTTTGACGTTTCATCTAATTATATACAAATAATAATGGATTTACTAAACCACGAACACTATAAATTATATTTTAAATAATCTTCTAATGCAAATTTTAACACAAAATACCAACTTTATTTCATGTTGGCAAAGAAAGCTATATTAGGATTCGGGTTGGATGAAGCTTTTATAAAATACAAACATATTTTGATGCAATCAACGTCAAAAACATTTTACGTTTATATTGGTACTACTGCTAGGGCAATGCAGGAAAGTAGAGAAGGCTTAAGAAAAACGGTACACTGCAGCTATTACTCAAATGATTTAGCTTTGTTTGGTAAAAGTAAGAACGGTGTTTCAAGAAATGCAGGAATTTCATTAGAGGCCAGTAAACAAATAGGATTAAAGTTGAAAATACAGTAATACGCATATGATCACAATAAGAACACAGATTGAAGACGATACTTTAGAGATAACTGTGAACAACATATCATTTGACAGGGTTAATGAGTTAATGAGTGGAAATCAGAAAAAGAATACAGGCTATTACTCTTCCAGAAAAATGCTAACCTCTCGCCTGCTGTCAAGTTATTTAAAACTAATAATAACCGGTTGTTCTCTATGATTTTGAAAGATGGTCTATTACCTTACATGACAAAAATAAAATGTAGGGTTTTCGAAAACAAGATGCTTAGGAAGATATTTGGTCCAAAAAGGGATAACGATACTAGAGAGTGTAAGAGACTACATACTGATGAGTTACATACCTTGTTCTCATCACAAGACTTTGTTAGGATGACCATATCTCACAGATTAAAATGGGCAGGACATTCACCGTGATTAGAAGAATCTAGAAGCATGTGCAGTGTATTGAACGGTAAACCCAGGGGGAATAGCTAGATACAGAGAGAAGGATAACATTAGAATGGATCTGAAAGAGATAGGATGAAATAAGGTGGACTAGATAGAACTAGCTCAATATAGGGATAGGGTGCAATGATGTGGACTAGATAGAACTAGCTCAAGATAGGGATAGGGTGCAATGATGTGGACTAGATAGAACTAGCTCAAGATAGGGATAGGGTGCAATGATGTGGACTAGATAGAACTAGATCAAGATAGGGATAGGGGTAATTATATTGGTTAGATAGAACTAGATTAAGTTAAGAGATAGGTTGCGTACTTTTTTAAGTGTGGCAATGAACTTTAGAGTTTCTAGTGTCACAAGGTAACTAACTATTGGAACTACTGTACCTTATAGGTATTCATATTAACTATAAAATTGACAGTCGCAAATCACATAGCATGGCACATGAAAATGGTATATGTTATATGAAAATTGTTTTAGTAAGTTTATAATAACTGTCGATAAACGATTTCTTCCTATATTAATTGGATTGTAGATACATTTTTATGTACATTTTTGCATTGTTAGAACCTTACATTTACTAGCTATATAACAAAACTCCAACTATTTAAATTGTTTGATTAATTTATTCGCATAAGGCTCAGTGCATATACATTTTGTTAAAATATAATCTAACTTCCCAGAGAATTATTAAAATAATTACGGTATTTAATCATACATATTATTCACCAAAAATATGGTTTTAGCTCTTTAAATTAGCTTTTACATGGCTCATATTTGTTTAAACAAAATTATTTGAATTTAATCCAACTTTTCCTTTCTAATTCACCCCCTTTTTTAAAACATAGAACTACGTTCCATAGCCACTATACACGTAACTCTTATTTAATTTCCCTATGCATACAAGAATAACTGTGAAGCTAGCTATTACTATAGTGGGTGAGAGCTCTTCAAGCCCGTTTTTATATAATCTCTAATTAATGTGTTAGTTAAAGAATGAAACAAGAAAAAAGAAAAAAACTATAATGTTGGAAATTTTCATGGTAGAAGTGAGACACGAGTTAAGCTTTGGCTAACAATCAGCTAAGTCACTTAATTTCTGACACATTCTTGGTTAGTGTAATCGAATCTGGTTTGTAAAAACTAATGGGGGATAAGTGAAGGGGAGTTAATGAGGGCTTTTAACAACCCTTGATATCACCCTAATAATTGATTTAATTGATAAACATAGAGTAAGATTAGTACGCGTTTTCATCTGATTGATTTAACTTTTTTAAAGGGTCAATTAAACTTTTTTTTTAACTTCAGCTGTCATTAGACTGGCCTTTCAATGATGGAGAGATCAGTATTTGATATGTAGATCGGATATATTGAGGGTGGGTTTCCCTGAATGGGTTTTCCACCTTACCTCCACGCGAATGCGGATAAACTTCCTCTAAAATTCAATATTTCTCATTTCTAACACAAAAGCGTAATTACTACCTACAGGTTGTCCAGCCAAACTATATTTTAAAATTCCCTCCCCCAGGTGTTCCATAACCAATTGTTTATTTTCAACCACTATATAGGCATATACATGTATATTACACCACCGACATTATTTTTTATTAAGAATGCAACACATACACATTTTGAAATTGTGTCACTCTATGAAGGGGTTGAAGGATATTAACCTAAAGCAATGGGTGGTTGGGTAGTGCGATCTAAGTTAGATTTAAGTGAGATCATATTGAGCCATTAAAAAATCTACTTACATTACTACAGCTTAAATTGTTTTCGAGATACATTCTTTTTTTAACTTTCTTCTTCCTATAATTTAATCGAATTCTCGCGCATGAGCATAACCAATTTTGCCCAAATAAGTTTGTTAGAAGGGATGTAACTACAAATACGAAAATCCCATGTTGACCTTGACAATGTATATTAGTATTCTCAACCGGGACTGCTGTTTTAAAATGTGTAATAATAATAATAATAATAATAATACTTAGCGCCGCATCTTACTTTATACGCTTAAGTACCAATTAAGCTTTTGGTCTAGGAATTGTAAAGGTTCAATATAGAGAAAGTGAACCCGCATTTTCGTGAAGGTAGAGTGGAAAACCATTTATAAAACACTCCCACAGTTTACCAAAGAGAGATTCTAACCTCATTCTCCCCGTCCTCGGCAGTCTAGTTCATCACGAAACTAGCGCGTTAGCTAACTCCGCCACCGAGGTAGGTGTGCAATGTGTATTATTTGAAGAAAAATGTTATTTTGACTAGTGTAAATAAAAGTTGCGTATGTTTTTAGTGATTACCTAAACATTCTCTGACCAAAAAAATTCCCTAACATCTGCCTGCTTTCCAGGTTGTTCTTATGTGAACCTGAAAGTGAGAGGGGAGGGGGGTAAACTGATTTTTTTAAACATTAAAAAAAATAGTTTCAAAAATTAATAACTCTAACTACTTAAGGAAGGTTAACTTTAACGTAGTAATAATAATGCTAATGGAGCAATGATGGATCAAAGAGCGACACACACAGAATTTCCTCTTAGATGTCGTCTAGTAGGCAGGGAAGGGCTTAGAAACTGTAACCGTGCTATTTCCATTAGCTACATCTACTATTCTATCACCACCTTCTATAATAATTACCATACTTGCACGTGACAAAACTACTTAATACACCGGAGTAGCCTACAGGCTTGGTGTTCTCCTGATTCAGGACAGGATTCAATCCCAACCGGGTACAATAATGGTCAACTTAACCATAATAATGGTTGGACATTTCCTTTGTTCTCTATCGACTCAAATAATCTAGGAAAATTTGTGTTGATGTGTTCACAGATTAAATATTTATAGCTCAATATAAGATCAACCATTTTATTATTGAGAGTACAAACTTATAGACTGTATTCATTAGATAGATAACCGTAACTAAAATGAATATAAACACTAATTGTAGAGGTGCTATTCGGTAAGTAAAGGCGTTTGTCACACTTATCTGGGAATACCTCATATAGTTTAAATCTAGGTAATGAATGCTACATGTCTTAAGAAAAATGTCAAAACAAAATATGTTTGCCTTGCAAATGAATCAAGTAATTTAATCCAATACGATAAAAGTAAAAGATTGCTTAGAATTATGGGTAGGTTTTGTTTCATCGGAATAATGTGAAATACATTCCTCGTGGTTCTTAGATACCCAATAATTTGAATAATTTAAAATGTTATTATATTAACTAGTGAATTTCACAAATGTACAATTTTTTTGCTCTTGTTCATTTTTCCATTTTGAATATTTAAATGATTAAATATATAGTAAATACTTTGAGATTCTATTTTGTTTCCTTACTTATTTACTTACATTATGGCATTAGGAACTCGAAAGTTCATTTCCGCAATTACGCCACCTTTCCCTCTATAGAGCTAGTTCTATCCAGTCCACCTCATTATACCCTATTTATTTCAGGTCAATTTTAATGCTATCCTCTCATCTGCGTCAAGTTCTTCCCAATAGTGTCTTCCCGTTGGGCTTGCCAGTCAATGCCTTAAATAGGCTCTAGTTTATTCCATCTATGCTGCACGTCCTGTCCACCGAAGCCGGTGAGGTTTGATTAACCTAACAATGTTTGGTGATGAGTACAAGGAATGTAACTCATCATTATGTAACTTAGTCCATTCTTCATTATCTTTTACATTGTTTCTTAGAACTAAAACTAGTTTAGTCTAATAATGGACCCTTTTTACTACTTTATGATGGGGTTTTAATTTTAAAATATGTATTACAATCCTTCAGAAAGTAATAATAAATACAAATGAATGAAGCCTTTAAACAAATACAGTTTATTAAGATGAATGCAAACTATAATAATGATTTTATAGCTATGACTCTTTAAACCCTACGCCAAGTGAAAAATTAAATTATATATTTCAGTTGTAAAGTAAGCTATGGCACGAAGAATTTAAATATATGAAACATTATTCTCCAATGAGGTTATGCACAGTAATCGAGATAAGAATCTAATTCTGACATATTTTGCTGTTTAGTCCTTTAAACAGTAGGCGTGTTAATAATATTAATTTAATTTAATTGTGATATAATATTAGTTGTTCTGTCTTACGACAGGTATATTCCTTTTGTCAGTGGACTTAAACCTATAACTTCCTTCAGCTCCCGGAGGTTTCTTCTTTCCTTAAATTCATCCAATATTTTAATCCTCCTCCTCTTATTCGCCTCAACCTTTTCTTCCATTACGTCATGAATAAGACCGTTCCTTCTGAGAATTTACCCAATCCAGTTTGGTTTGCGCCGAAGAATCACATCCAAAATAGTTCTCTTCTCCCCCACTATTCTTAGGACTTCATTTGTCACCCTGTCTGACCACCTGATCTTCTCAAGTCACCACATGTCAAAGCTCTCCAAGTATTTCTTTTCCATCTTCCAAAGAGTCCAAGTTTCTGCTCCATACAGCACGATGTGTGAAATGTATAATTTCTTCTGTTTCTTCCTCAGTTCCAAACTCAACATATTAGTCACCAGTTACCTATTCTTGTTGAAAGATTTCTTGGTCATGGTGATCCTCAACCTAATTTCCTTGGTGTATTAGGCACCCTTCGTCAGAAGACTTCCCAGGTATTTGAATTGTTCTGTTTTTTCCAGCTCCTTGTTTCCAATTTTGATTTTCAGCGGCTCTTCATTTTTTGTATCCCCATCACTTTTGACTTCTCAATGTTGATCTCCATGCCATATCTTCTCACTACCCCCACCAGTCGGTCAATCATTTCCTGAAACTCTTCTTTAATTTTTGCTAGCAATGATAGATCATGGTATATTTATATTAATAGAATAAACAGTTTGTTTGTTTGTCATGAGCATCGCATGACATCTACCTCAAATAGAGGGCGGATATCTTAAACATCAGTAACACTTGTGCATGAACGTGTGAACTTTATCACTTTACACTTTTTTATTAATTAAAACCCCGGTCGGAAGCAATAAAATGAAGATTTTTTTATTTTTATTTAAAAAACAAAGCGTTAACCGGGATAATTACCCCGGGCAAAACCATGAACTTCTGCTGGTGTTTAATAAAATGATACATTTATGAATTTTATAAATTAATGAAAGTTAACTATAATAATGTTTGATCACAAATGGTTGAAAGATCAATATTTATCATTATATGAAAGATTTAACTAAATTTGTTGAACGCTATCAGTCGTGTGGTACGGATGGAGACTGGGGCGACGTGATTCATAACGTGAACAATAATTTATTTAATTCTTATTTAAGTTCCGGTACAAGTCAGAATTTAATATTATAAATTAAAATGGATACTATATATTCGTTGTTCACGTGTAAATGTAGTTTTACAGATCCCCTCCGGAGGACATGTGTTCTAAATATCAATCGCAATCGATATGGTTCGCCTGTGATGGGGAGGTCGGGGTTTGAATCCAGGCTAGGTATTGTAACGGTATTTTATCCTAGATTGATCATAACTTTCCCTCGAATAAAGTGTGGGCAAATGTACTATAAAATTCCAACCTTTCTCACACCTAGACTAGTAGCACAATTAGTACATTTATGACCCACTTTGGTGGTCAAACGGTCTAAGTCATCAGGCTCGCAAGGTACTGGGTTGCCTATGACGAGTAGATCGGGATTTGAATCCCGGCAGATACATTTATGAATTTTATAAATTAATGAAAGTTAACTATAATAATGTTTGATCACAAATGGTTGAAAGATCAATATTTATTTTTATATGAAAGATTTAACTAAATTTGTTGAACGCTATCAGTCGTGTGGTACGGATGGCGACTGGAGCAACGTGATTCATAACGTGAGCAATAATTTCTTTAATTTTTATTTAGGTTCCGGTACAAGTCAGAATTTAATATTATAAATTAAAATGAATACGATATATTCGTTGTTCACGTGTAAATGTAGTTTTACTGATCCCCCCGGAGGACATGTGTTCTAAATATCAATCGCAATCAATATGGTTCACCTGTGATGGGGAGGTCGGGGTTTGAATCCAGGCTAGGTATTGTAACAATATGTTATCCTGGATTGATCCTAACTTTCCCTCCAATAAAGTGTGGGCAAATGTACTCTAAAATTCCAACCTTTCTCATACCTAGACTAGTAGCACAATTAGTACATTTATGACCCACTTTGGTGGTCAGACGGTCTAAGTCATCACGCTCGCAAGGTACTGGGTTGCCTATGACGGGTAAAAAGGTACAGATATTAATTTTGAAGGTACATCCTTTGTGATTAGGATTCCCCACAAAACATCATATTATAAGCAGGATTTTAGAATTGGGATGTTCAAATCCTCTATTCCTCGAAGTCCTCGAATCTTATAGTCTTCAAGAAATTAGAAATTCATAAAAATCTTAAAAAAAAGTATCTTGAATACATTTATGAATCCCTTGACTTCAAATAACAATTTTAATAAATCGATAAAAATTCGTTTGTATAGTAGAATATAGGAGGGTAACAAAAATCACAAAAAAAAGACAAAATGGTTTTAATATAATTAATTTGGTTAAAAAAGAGTGTTCTCTTTGTTGTTTATGTCGTAATAGGCATGACAAACAAAATATCATTAATTTTGTTTAGTTGCACCAAGCTTTAAATAACTTTTTTTATAGATTAAATTTTTTAAATGTGCACTTTAATTGAAATTGTGGCCTAAATTTCAAAAATTAAAGGATTTAAATTTTGATTCAAAGTTATAAAGAAAATTTAAGATACAGATTTGAGAAACATAGGAAACTATCCGTATATAATTTTTAGTGTAACAATATTTTTTCTGTCACAACATGTAGAAAAATAAATGGTCTTTGTGTGGTTCTTTCAAGAGAAACTTCCGCTCCCTCTGCGTATAAAACTGTATCCCCCCTTCTTTTTCATGCTTGTATAATAAGCTTGGTCCTGCGGGGAGGCCTAATCTGCACTCGTAAACCGGGATTTCAACCCGAGGCCTAATCCACGCTTCCCTGAACAATATATAAATGGAGTTTTGAGATAGCAAATACAAAATTAAGGTCAAAAAAAATTCCAGAATGCACTTTATAACTATCAGTAATATTTAAGGTTGGGAATTATATCGGATGGGAAAAAAAAGTATGAATCGATGAAATATTACAACATGAAAAGCATTTTAGTAAATAGCTACAACCCGCTTCGGTGGCCTTATAGTATAAGGCGTCACTATTGAAATGGAATAGACTGTTGTGTGACCGGGATATTGAAGGTTGATCCCGGTCAGATTTACTGAGAGTGGTTTTTATTCAAAGGTTTCCCACTCGCTCGCTCTTTTTCCATACAGATATGGGTACACTTCCTCTAAATTCAACCTTCCTTATCTCTAAACCATTAGCGTGATTGGTACATAGACGTATAGCTCAAACGAATAGTAAAATGCGGTGCTTAAAATAAAAAATAAACTATAAAAATACCCGGATTTTAAAATTCCAGTTACTAGGTGCACATGTTCGTACACCGAGTATATTAATTTGCAGACCTCCGCATGTTGTATATATTGCGTAGTTATCATGACAGACAAACACATTTTTTATTTTATTAATACAATAGGTCATAATATGATGTTTAAGCCGATTGAACTTACGTTGAAAATTATGTTGTTAACAGATTTAGGTGGAGTGAAAGGGAACGTGAATTAAGATCCAAATTTTTGCAGATATTCCTTATAACAACCCCCCTTTTTTTTACTCAAATAAATAAATTGTTGCTTCGGTATGTACATACGTTTAGTTTTACAATCGAAACTCGCTTTGCTCGAGGGGGCTCCACTCCCAAAACCATGGTGAGTTTTCTTTCCAAAGTGGATGTAAGCTAATGTAACTCCAGAGCCGTTTTTTATAGGTCTTACAGTTTAGCCACACGAGACCTCCAAAGAAAGGTCCACACTGACCTTAAAGTTGCTCCACCATTTGAATTTTTTTGGGGGGGTTAGACTAAAATTTTTAACTTTTTGGAATTTCCCCGTCGGTTACAGGCTAGAAGCTATTAGTTTGCCAAATTTCAAGTTTCTAGATCATATGGAAGTGGGTAAACATTAATGTCAGTGGGTGAGCCAGCCATGTGGCTTTATAGTAAGTAGTATAATTGAATTATCTCAACAATATCATTCTTGAATATCTGTCAGGGGTGTCGCAAAAACTTTACAAAGACTGTTTTTCTCTATTTAAAATGATTACCTTCAAATACCATTATGGACATAGGAAATAATCAAGAATTAATGAGATTAGTATATTTAAAAAACTTATCTAGTGAAGCAATATTTCATTTATTTTTGCAAAAAAAAAAGTGTTATAAAAACTGCAAAATTATACCTTACCTCACGTTCGCTTCCATCCCGCCTTAATCTATTTATTTTTCATGAAATAAGTTGTGGTTTGTTTGGTTTTTCCTAGGGATGAACAGAAATATATTATGGGTAAAAATATATTTCTTGTATTAAAAAATTGTGTACAAGTAGGCCTAAATGATTATTTCTACAGTAAGCATTGTATCTTTCCACTTTTCAACTACCAACGCACTCTCATTGTTCTTACAGCAAATAGTAATTGAGGCTAAGTTAATATTTGACAGCGAATGGTTTGCTGAGTCAGCTTATTAATTCCCATCAACAATAAGACAACTGTTATGGGAGAATTACGCAAGATTTGCAATGCCAGCTGTTAAAACTGTGAGTGTATGTAAATAATATTGTACATTTTGGGGTGGTTAATATATACAATGATTCATGAACCAAGTGTGTTAAAAAAAAGAGTTATTAATTTTTCCTTCAGACTGAGATTTTCATTCAAAAATTCTTAAATTTTAGTTCCTAAGAATCGCTCATGTTTAGTCGTGGAATAATAATTCTACAACATTTAACTAATATTTGGTAGAGTGGGATATTTTGGAGGCTGCGGTCGCTTGTCTTGTATGGGTTTCCATTCTCCCTCAGTGCAAATGCTTGTGCACTTCCTTTATATTCAACCATTCTCAACTCTAACACATTAGCGCAATTAGTACATAAGCGTACAGTTCTAATAGGTGGTAAGACGCGGTGATAAAAAAAAACATTTTTGAGACAAAGTGTTGGCTGATCTCCTCCTACCTTTCTTTAACATACGCTACATATCTACAGCAATTAAGACTGTAAATAACCATTACTTCCTCATCCCTACCTATTTCATTAGGCCGTCTACAACTATGATGCTAAACGCACTAATTAAATAATTTACTTCACATAACCACACTCAATTACATTGGGTTTCCTTGAGGATAAATAATGCGTGTCACTTATATTAAAGGCTGGTTACTGAACAAACAAAATAACCGTTAATAATTAATTTTTAAATATAATTATTTATAGTTCACATTTGTACTATATGTTTCAAATAACCGAAATATTTTAAAAGTGTACTTAATTCCGTCTTGTTGAACTGTGAACAAAGTCCCACAAGCACCAAAACTAAATAACACGAACCCATATTAATGAAAATTACAAAAGGTAAAACAATTTACCCTTCAATACAAATGCAAACGAGAAGTGAGTTTCAGTTTTCAATTTTTTTTATATTCTTTTTATCAGTATCAAGGAAGGAAGGAAGGGCCAAAAAAAAATAAAGAGGGAGGGGTGAGGGAAGGGGTTAGTTTCTGTAGACAAGCTCGGGCTCCCCCTATCAATATGAGTTTCCATTTACCCCGGAGTGTCAGCATAGTAAGGGAAGTGAGAGGGGGTTGAGGGGAGTGTTTATAAAAGATGACGTCACCTTGTGCTGATCTCACTTCCCAGCATGCAATGTGCCCTAAAAGATAATGTCTTTGTTATGGTCGGCTTAGTCAGGACCGCCGGAGTGAGTCTAATCTAGTGGGAACGACGCCCGCCGTACACTACGGTGAGAAAAACAAGTGAGCATAACCTTTAGAAGGCTTTCCCCTTAAGATGGAACAGTAATTATTGCTAGTTAAGGTCGGTATTGTCGCAATTTTTATAGAATACATATGTTGTTGACAAAATAAATCAAATATTTCTTCAGTAGAAACGTATAGTTTAATTATCTTCATAAAGTGATCTCAACTGTGCTTTAATACTTGTCAAGGGCATCCTATTATTTTATGAGAACTTTTAAAAAGTTTATCATCAAAATGTTAATATTGATAAGTATTCAAGATTTGTTGAAACTGCCATTTGTAGCAAATTATACGCTATTTCTACTGAAGAAATACTTGATTTATTTTGCCTTTTTTTAAACCACGAAAATGGTCAAAACACCGAGCTTTTCTCTCGTCCATTTCCACCTCATCCTAAGAGTTCTGCCTAGGCAGTTGAGAGATTGCCAATCAGATGTTAGTTGCACTTAGGTTAAACATTGACAAAACCTTTAACTGTACACGAATTTAGTGTTTACTAGAATTAACGCAAAACTATTTTTTATGACCCTATCAAAAAAAAACATTTTATAGGTTGAAACTTTTCATTTTGAAAATTCCAGAAATCCACACATTTAGGCCTATCCTTGGAACATAAATTTCCCAGAAAGCGGAAAATTGCTAGAACAGGATATTTGTGAATCGAACGATATAATTTAATAGGGGGTGCCACAAAACACATTGTATTGGCATTTATTTTGCCCTCCTCCCTTATTTGTTCTCCTACCCAGGAACGTTATAATCCCACTACGTTTTTTGTGTTTATGACTATGACTATAATAGCTTAAGAATATTTAGTTTTTATTTCGAACACAGGTTTATTAGTTTTATCTTTGACGATTCTGTTCTTAAAATTTTATTTCAGAAATGATCTCTCATTGTATTTCATATAAATGCTATTTTGTCGGCAGAGATATGAGCTAATGTTATATTGTGCTTATCTTGATGGACTTAGAGGCTCAATCACACAGGGCTAGATTGCTAGCTACTCGCGCGCGAGTAAGCTTGTTGCTCGGCGAGTGACGATTACACTCACCCGCTCTCTCAGGAGAGGTGTTTTAATTACTGTAGCAGGCTGAATTCTTTGATCAGGAATATTATTTGTTTACTCCTTAATATCTGCAATCAAGTGGAACAGCGATAATATTGTCACTGTTTAAAAAAATGTATGAACAATATCCTGTTCTGTGGGATATCAAGCATAAAGACAATGTTAATGTGAAGTAAAAAAAAAAAGTATTTAAAGCAAAGTGGGAATGTATTCGTATTAAAAGGGCAACATCGATTCCCCCACGAACTAATAGCCCGGCCTTCAACTTTACTCGCTGGGATAAAGCGAGCGGTGAGTTTACTAGCCAGAGGGTAAAATACCAAGCGAGTAAGGTAGCCCGGCCTTCAACTTTACTCGCTGGGATAAAGCGAGCGGCGAGTTTACTAGCCAGAGGGTGAAATACCAAGCGAGTAAGGTA